>JAHZMV010005331.1:0-40985 GCA_027743765.1 Coecobrya sp. COE2 | reverse complement strand
TGCATTTTACTTTGATTTTTGACCCGGCGTTAATTAGAGGCCGGCGGAAATATCAAATTTAGCGCCCTTACCCTAGGCGTTAATTAGAGGTCGGCGTTATTTAGAGGCTCGGCGGTAACAGGAAGAAATACGGTATGTTCCCTAAAAATGTCTCCCTTCTTCTACGTGTTTCGTTTGTAGTAAACCATAAAAATTCCCTGTGTGTATCGCTAAGCAAGTTATATATAGTGGCGGTATACAAATTGGAATACGTAATGATACCATTTTCAGGGACAAACATTAAAAAAGTTTTTTTTACGACGATCCTTCTAAAGCCATCCACGTGAATCGGTGCTCCCTAACTCTAACTGGAACACTTATTACAATCATTACCAAAATAAAAAATAATAACAAACTACACAAGGACCAAAGTTAAATCTTGACAGACAGCTCGTAAGCTTTGGAAATTACTGTGTAATATGCGTGTTGTTTTTTCTCGTCCTCTAATGTACAAAAGTGTAGGTGAAACGGAATCTCCCTCTTCCAGCCTCTAACTTTTGTACAAAAGTAATGACGCAATTGGAGTCACTATGCGTTTTCTTTTACTTCGACGAATTCTCAAATACCTACTTATTTTTGTAGCAGGAAAGTAGAGTAGTATGAAGATGTGTACATCAATAATATAATAATAATAATATTGTTCAGTGGTGGAACTATGGCTGTTTCAAAGGCATTAGGATATTAGGGTTGCACACTTTCCTTACATATTACATGTCGTTTTGTTTGTAATAATAATAAAGTTATATTCTCTTATTAGTCTTCATAAAAAATATATACGCGCTGAGGAGCAGACCCGCAGAGCGAGTGTTGGAGCTTAAAAAGAAGTAAAATGTCTGTAATAATAACATATTTTATTATACACATCCAAAATCGTAGTAACTTAACTTGAGAGGCAAAAAGCATAAAGAAGGGATGGTGATGAGCAAGAGACGAACGAGAAAAGGAGGTGGAATAAAAAATTTTGTGGTGCCCTAGTAATGTAGTTGAAATGATGAGAAGAATAAGGTAAGATATCTCTGTACGCACCTTAATACCTTTTTGATTTCTTCGTCTGCGTGTAAGAGTACCTTTTTTGCCGAAGGATTCATTTTTTGATGGAAATATGTTCAGCTCCTTCTAATTTTGATGACAGTTGATGGGTCCAAGGATGATGGGTTCATCAAGAGCTCCCTTTTCCCAATGATGTTGTTCATGATGATGATGGTAATGATTACTTCTCCTTACTAAGCTATATTAGTTTAGTAAGTTTAGTAAAAACGATCTTTTTTTCTTTGTTCATTGTTCCCATCTCCATTCCATGCATGCCATCATTATTAATATAATGCTATTCTATTCCGAGAGCAGAAAATATACATGCTTCTCAAGTCTGTATATTAAATTACCAAAAAGGCCACTTATTCCTCTGCCTGTGTGCTCTTTACAAGTCACATCCTCCTCCACTATTAAGACTTGTTATTGGAAATGCTCAAACGCATATCAAACGAGAAAATTTCATATTCTCGATTGATGATGATGCCCCATCTTTTATGCTATCATTCAACAGGGCTTAAGCACCATCATCGTCGTGTCTTGAGTGAACAAAAAAACTGGAGTTCCAACAGAGCAAAAATTAAAACCATCTTCACCAGGTCAAGTTATTACCGAGAGAAAAGTCAGCACGGCATTAAAATATTTTCCATCTCATAAAGTATCAGTGTAGACGAGAGAAACGTGTGTGCATTCCTTCCGTGTATATGAATTGGGTTTTCTTAGTTTCTGCTCCTATATTGCTGCGGTGAACTTCTTTTCTCACCGGTTCACTGAGGAGGGGCAATATTGGTCTGGAGTTGTTAATAGGTTATAAAAATGATATAAGGTGAATTGTGTTACACACACACCGTCGTTGATTTGGTTCGTTAAATTTTTGTTGTTGGTTATAGTTTTTTTGCCTTTTGGTAGTATTATGGCAATCTGGAGAAAAAGGGGCGAATGTATGTAGTAGCATTTTGTGGTTGTGCTTGTCAGCCAAGACTTTACTGGATTTTTTGTGTGTCATAATAATTTTGTACACACAAGTGTAGCCAGGGATCCCTCCACCACTACTAAAAGTATAATATGTCCTTTTGATGAATAAAAGCGTTATTACAACCTACTTTGCCATATAATATATAGTTGGTCGTGGAAAATAATATGATACTAAAGTATACAATTTAGTGGTGGTAAGTAGGACGATAATATGTAACGTGAGATTAGTCAGTCATTCCCTGTGAGCCAATTTAGTTCACCGGGGTTTTTATGGAGTTGGACTGGAAAGAGCCGTGTGGTGATGATGGTGAATGAGTGACTGAAAAGTTTTCTGGGCGGGTCATCCATTATTCTCCGTTGGTATCTTGATTTAACTTCTTTCCAAATGGCTTGTATTCCTTGTAAATGGCACTTTTGATGACCATCACGAAGGGAAATTATCATGTTTCTCTATTACTTCATCTTGCCAACGAACCAACGGTGCATAATACGGATTCAAAAGGTGCGTATACCTATAGCATAGCATAAATTCTTGCCTTCCATGAATACCATTTAGAAGCTACGATGATGATATTGTTGATGATAATATACATAAAACACGTTATAAATATACACTTGAGGGCAATTTTTAGCCAAGTCAGGTCATGGAAAACGATTTACGGTTCCACCTTGCAAATAAGTGGATTAACAAAACTCTGGAACGAACCTAATTCATACCACCTCATCACCGCAGAATACTACCATCATCATAACCAGTAACCAGCATAAAAATATGTGTGGAGCAGCCGTTTTGATATACATACAAGGTCGCATTTACCACACCAGCAAGAAGAGGATTAATGTGGCAATCACACAAAATATAATAATAGTAACATGACCAGGAGGAATTCTAGAACTTCATTTACAATGTCATTTTAGATAATCAGTGGACTTTATTAGTCGTTCTGTTTTGTGGATTGTGCAATGTACACAAGTCATGAAACCAGTGTTTTCGCCCAGGTAAAACTACATATAAACGCACATACATACACATTACAAGAAATATAATAGCAGTTAATGACTTTGGATTTGTCGAGATTTTTACCTGCTGTTACGTTATCGTTATGGGTTGCATACATGCATGTCTGTCTACATGCATATTTCGTAATGTTGTTTAATTTCGTTCACTTCAGTCACTCACTCGCTAACACAAGTCAGTTTTTGGAAAGGGCGTGTTTTATTGGATTCCCTTGAAAATTAGCTTTCCTTTTCTTTGATGGACTCACGTCGCGTTCTTAATCTATCAATTTAACTTTTACCTCGCATGGCAGAATAGTCAACGTATAATCTTGAACACTCACATCACATCAGTGGCATAATACACCTTGCATCAAGAAAGAAAATGGGAAAAGACTATGTGTTCTATAGGTAATAACGTACATAACTACTTACTTACTTTTTTTACCTGGACGTGTAAAGTTGATTATTCTAATTCCACATTCAAATTATACATGAACAGCGAAAGGGCATAAAAGGGCAAGAAAAATTGCTTTGTTGGTACTGGAAGACTACAACAGAGACATGTATAATATGTAGATATACCTACACTATACAAGCTTCAGAGCTTAAATAACAAAGTATAGGCATCTCATCAGTGAAAGGGATCTGTTTCCTTATTTCTCCTCCTCATCTCTTATTCTCTCATTCCACTCACTCAGTAGACAAAACAATGAATCTTGACGTGAGGTTATTATTATTCATGAGAATATAATATTGCTAATGCTTATTTTTTTGTAGTTATTATTATTCACGTCCATACAAATGTATAATATTTTGATAGGCACTTTTTATTCTTGCGTTATTTTTCTTGCATGATGAATTTTAGATAATGATTGCATTATAAATATGTTATTATGGTCATGTTCTTTTTTCCTTGAGATGATGGTGGCGGCAGTGGATTGGCTTGCTCTCCTTGTCTGCCAGTGAGCCAAGTATGAAAATGAAGACATCAGTGTAGGAACAATATTAAAAGGGACAGCAGACGGTTAACTACATTAAGAACAGATTGCATATAAATAAAAAATTTGATATCTTTGTTATTTATTTAATACATTTGCTGTTATTCTGTGTGAAGTCCTGTTCATTCTCTTCAGTGACTCTGAATCTGTGTGAGTGCAAAGAATGACTGACAGGGACCCTGATTTCATAAGTACCCTGTAAAGTATGACAAGCAGATGTCTTGTAAGTACCATGTAACTTTTTCACGGAAAAGATATGTTTTTGTAAAATTCATGAGGGTCTGTGGTGGTGGTGGCGGAGGAGAAGTAACAACGTTATTGTTGTTACTACAAAATTACATGAAAATATAATGCAACAAAATAACATATTTATGCAGTTTGCTTTTCTCCAGGGCAAACAACCGTCTCATTCCTATTCCTATTCCATACGGAGCAGAGATAGGTGTATATTAATTGTAAAAATGTAAAATTTCCATTGTATTACACGGGAAATACTTTGAAAGAAATCTGTAGGTTTGTTGTTGTTATTTTTAATGGAAGGTGTAATAACAGTGGGAGTTATTTAAAAACAACTACATTAAATAGTACACACACGTCATAAGTCTTGAATCCGTTTTGGAGCTGTCGAGCTCTCTTTTTAAGGAGAATTTCTTAATTAAAATAAGTACTCCCCCTCTCTCTTACATAGCCATACACAAAAGCTCCGTTGTTTCTTCTTATTTGGCTGTTGTATCATCATAACATTTATTCGGAAACTGTCTAAAAGGAGATAATGATGATGGTATTATTTAGGCAGAAAATATGTTTCCTCTCCATTTTTCATGCATGAAGCCAAAAGTGTCTATTGAAGTTTTACTTGGGCATGTGTATATAGTACATGAAAATCTATCGAAGCCAAAAATGAAAATAATATTATGAAATATTGTATCACATAATATGTAGGCAAAAAGGCAGGTGTCAGGTGTGCGCGTGTTATCCAAGCGGATCTCTTACTCACGTCCTTATTCTCAAGCCAGTTATTATATCCTCCACCACTATAGCTAAAGACACCAGCACAAACGAAAGTAAAACATGAAATCTAAAAATATGGTAGCTTTTTTACTTTACCCTGTTTCTGTTTTCTTACTTCTTAACATGGCCAACATTTTCATTTATAATAGAAATATCTGAAAAACTCCTATTCTAGGTATTATTATCTTTATCGTTGAAAACGACGAGAGGTTTCAACTGGCAGAATATTCTTCATGCATGCAGATAATATGTACATTCCAACATTCAAGCTTTCTGTAGTACATAACTTTTTTTTACGATACACACATCTCTCGGAAAGGTGGTAGCGCTCTGCTAAAAAGTAAATAAAGTATGGCGAATAAAGTTGTTTTCAAAGCTGACGACCACCCGAGCACCCACCCTGAGAGGAAAACATTAAAAGTAGAAAGCTATCATGCAGGAGCACAGCAGCAACTGAAAATGCTACCTGGTTGCCTCTGTCTCACTGACTTGATGCATTTTTCTCATCATGATGAGGATGGTATTCCCAGGCAAAAATGGACGGACACACAGAAGAAGAACAAGGTAAAAAGTCTGGCCGATCGTGTTCGGTTCTGGTTGTTTGTTGGTGGCGTTGTTGTAGTTGGTCCAGGTTCAGCAATCTAAATTGCAGAGAGGTACACGGCTATACGGCTACATTAAAATACAATGATCATGATAATAATGGTCAGAAGAAACAACCGTGTAGTATCATGATTTTTTTTATATTTTTATGAATTCTCCGCTTTTCTATGTCATGCACACATCATCATCAACATTATCATGTATCGAGTACGGTGGCATGACAGGTAGGGCAAAAATAAAGATGGGTATACGTACAAGTTGCAAAGAGAAAGAGAATGGGGTTGTTTGTGTGAGGTATCCATCCAAACATCTTACTACAACCACTACGATTAGATTTCTATATTACGACTATCATTTTAACTGATAATGGGTACAAAGCTGTCAAAGGACGTTAGAAACGATATACACAACGTCAACATGCGCTCTACATTATCCAACCAGAAGACTTGCTAAATAATAACCAAAATGATAACTGCTCATAGATAGAATAATATAAAATGTTAGCAGATATGGTAAAAGATTTCCCGATTTGAAAAGTTAAATTGACATATCAGAGTATTATCTTCTCAATGTGTTTAGGTATGTATGTACAAATATTTTGCTTTTATTTGCTAAACTGGAAAACATTGATTACCTTTCGTGTTTAAGTAGAAGCCGAATATTTCATATTTGTTTTTCCATTGCTTTGTACACACTACACAAACAATTTGAAATTGCTGTTTACTTTCTTCCCGACAATGTTGCAACTTTTCAACCCTTTCGACTGCCGGTGGTGCTGTGCAACTTTGCATTACGTTATTACTACCACTGCTGCCTTCAGCTGCCGGCATAAACGATATGATTGGCAGATACATATCCATATTACGGAGTACGTGACAAGTCAGAACCGATAGTTAATTTTCTTATATATTATATTTTTTACAAACGCAAGTCTACAAGCATGCAGTCTCGTGAAAATAAGTTGTGAGTGCAGACATGTATATTCAAAATATTGTTTCCAGCAGCGGTCTTGTCGGCAGAAAAATAGATAATCTGGTTGTAATGCAAACATGTATCTCTCTGTAGATGAATACCTACGCGGATCACGTACTCGGAGATTGAGAAAAATAGAAACATTTTCCCATTCTAAATAATACGTAGTAATCTATCCACCTATCTCTCATTCTATATACTTAACCGAAAGATATTTTACTCTTAAAGGTAAGTACATTGAGGGAGAGAGAAAAGAGCTATCAAAAATGGTAAAATTACTGTTGATTATGTGATTATTATATAACGTTTTTCATACGCCATAAAATATCACCCTAAATCATACGTTTCTCGTAACGAGAGCTCTTTCGCTTTGCCTTTATTTAGAGACAAGTTGATAATGAGAGAATTTGTGTGTGAGGAAAGGGATATATAAACGCTAAATAAAAAATGCCATCGGCACCTGGAGGAATCATACAGTTCCCGACTCTCCTCTTGTTCCATTCAGATAGCCGCAGCCACCAGCCAGTATCTTTAAAAAATCAGCATCCACCATTCTGTAACCACACATTACATAATATACCAGCATAGTTTATGTATGAAAAAAGGAACACGGACAATAATGCGCACTGTAACAGTTGTCAGGTTTATTACGCTTTTTAAACCTTTGGCCATTAAATATAAAGGGATGATGGGGTTTACTTGTTCCGTCGCTGTTTGTGTAACTCACCTTGTACTTTGCATGGTCCATAGAGGAGAATAGTTGGATGAAGAGGTAAAATGTGAGGTGAATATAATGTGCCTTATTACTAGAAATGCTGGATATATGAATTACACAAAATATTACTTTAGTGGCAATGGTTCAGTAGTCGACAGTTCTATCAAGTCGTTTTTTTGCGGTGGAGGAGGTGGCGGCAAGCAGTAGCAACGCCAGTGGTAAAAACGGTGGTTATGTTCCACTCATATTATTATTATCAGTTGATTTAAAGTTTGTCGATATTGTACTTTCAGTCATTCCATAATAATAATCATACGTAATATATGCACATAAAAAATTGTTTGTAACACAATAATGACTTATTTAGCATGATGGGGGAATAAAGTTTCCGTCTCTCTATATCCGATGTTGTTTGTGATAATATGATGTGATCTATAATGCACGCATATTCATCTCCCTTTTGCTCACAGCTTTACACCTGGTGTCAATCCTACTACAGGGGAAAATATATTTTATGAACAGTAGTACATCATTATCTATTAATGATTCCTTCCTACCTGTCTGCATTATAATATGCGGACGGATTTCCTTTCCATTTCGGTACACTCATTGGTTTAGATCTCAATCATGTTCTGGTAATGACTTATTTTTCTGTTCCTCATGGATCATGGTAGGTGGTATTATCTTTTTGCTCGAAGAGAAAGATAACAATTCTAGATTGAATGAGAGAGGCGTACAAAATCAAGTAATCGTATTAAGTTGTGCAACTCTACTCTGAAAAATGTACAATTATCATTTGTAGTAATCGAAGTCAAGTACCTATTAATAAAAGTAAAAATTTGGATCTGTTGAAGACTGGCAGCACAGCAACTGCGTCAGTATAATGTGATACCTGGATTTTGTACAGGAGTTAGTCATGCTGATAATTTTTATGAGCAAGATATGATATGAGTGTAATAAACTACTGGAAAAATATAAAGCTGTACATTTTTTACTTGAAGGGACAAAAAGGAATAAAAAATGGAAACGTTCACTACCTCTTTTATGGCTGTACAAATTTACGATAATAGTAATGATGATTGTTATTATTGCGTCAAAGGAGAAAAGGAGAGAGAAAAAGTCATTTCTTCTTCTGTAATCTCTATTGTTGATGTTACTACTATCCTAATGTAAAGAAGAAATGGAGAAGT
Organism: Coecobrya sp. COE2; assembly: GCA_027743765.1. Taxonomy (NCBI): domain Eukaryota; kingdom Metazoa; phylum Arthropoda; class Collembola; order Entomobryomorpha; family Entomobryidae; genus Coecobrya; species Coecobrya sp. COE2. The sequence continues at coordinate 32,454 of JAHZMV010005331.1, read as the reverse complement.
ACAAATTTATGCAAGACGTGGTCACTATCACCTTTCATTTTTTCAATTGTCATATTATTCCTTGTCATTTTTATATTATCATCATCTTGATACATTATGCATGCGTGTAACCAGTTGAGTTGTTGTTACTGTTAGTACTTTAAACGTCTCTTCTGAACACATCTCTGTGGACATGACCATCTAATCTCCTAGAGTGCATGTTGTGTGTGTTGCAGTACAGTGCATTAACTTATGTATTTTTTCAACCGAAAAAAAGTTAAATCAGAAAGTTGACCTAACAATTACACCATGTTATTATTCTGTGTGTATATATAAAAATGGTTAAAGAAAATATGTTAAGTCAAGAAATACAACGAAAAAAAAACATTTTTATGTTCAAGGTGGCTTTGTTATATGCAATTTATAAGTGGCACACAAATTCGTTGTTGCTTCTATAAGGGTATAATAACAATATTCACTTTTGTTCGGGAAGACGACCCAGAGCAGCATTTAAAGTCTGCTCAAATCTTCTCCTCACTTCGTTTTCCATCCATATCCCGAGGCACCCGTAAAAATGCTTGAACAACACAAAATGTTATAGTATCCCCTGTCTTCCCTACTGATTACTACTGCATAAGTACATATTATCAAAAGAGATACCTACACACAGAGAGAGCGAAGAAAAAGAAAGGATAATAAAGATGATAATGTACAACTTGTGTGTGTAAGTATAAGCGTTCTGCGGAAAACTTGAGTAAAAAAGAGGATGGAAGGATGCGTGTGTGTATAAATTGAGGATAATGTATAAATTCGGGAAGACCAGTTGATCCTTCTTCTATACTACTTTCAAGAATAGTTTGGGAAATATATATACATACATAGTAACATTTTAGACAAGCTCCTGCTGGTGCTTCTGGTGGTGGTGAAGTTGTAAGAAAATGTTTTATACCATCATGCCAAACAAAACAAAAGAAAACATGGTGAGTAGTTTAAGCTGCAAGTTCTCCGCTCGCTCACCAACAGAAGAAGGCTAAGCAAGGCGAAGAAAACTACAAAGTTGATGATGATGATGATCATGACGATGACTAACATTACATATTATGAAATGCATCTTTTATGCGTGCACAGTGTACACAATAACAACTTATGGGTATACATATCTACGTAACAATGCATATATATCAGCGAACATGCAACACCACCACCACAACAAAAGCAACTCACCTTATGCTGCTGCTTTCTTTGCTGTTTTATTATTACATTCAACAATACGAGAGCAATATATGAAGTAGAACTTTTCTTGTTCCTCTCTCCGAGGAGAGGAAGGTATAAGAGTATTATGATGACTCTATGATGATGATGATGTTATTATTGAGGCATGCAACAACAGCCACAGCAGCGCCGTCGACATGGTTCTTACCTCTTGTTATAATACTTTGTACTACTTTTTTGATCATACTATTCTCTCTGTCCGACTCTTTTTACACACGAACATATAGTTTAGTAGTGCTATATAATATGTGCTATAAGTCCGTATAAGTGAGATCACATTCCTTCTCATCTTCATCACTCCCACATGGCTTCATCTTCTCCTGCCTCTTGTCTAAATGCCTCCTCGGACCATCCGAAATTTATGTATGTATGAAACCTAAAACCTACACAGTACTTTTTTATCCCTTGGAATATCTAAAGGAAGCATTCTCAAAAAATTTCATGCGTTTTCTCTCTATCTATATTTTCTGCACCGATTCCTGTCTCTGTGAGTGAGTGTGCATCATAAGAGTGCATATAAAAGTCACAGACGAAACCTATATTTCACCAGAAAGGATGGCAAGAGAGCCTAGGGATCTTGGAACAAGAGGAGTAAATACCACCGCTGATTACACTCTTCCTGATTCCTTGATCCAGAACGAGTATATTTTATGGTTGTAGTGCCTTCATGAGAACATTTGGTTGGAGATGTTGCTGGCGGAGGAAAAAGAAAAAAAGAATGTATCTATGTGTGATCATCATTAACGTCATTATTACTGGAGTTCGTGAATTCATGTTCTTTGATGATTACGAAGTAGATGATCAGAAGAGAACTTGCTGCTGCATTGCCATCATTAAATGCATTTTCCCTTGTGTTGTGTAAGAAGATGAAAATTGCCGCATAAACTATCTTGGCCGTGAAATTTCTCGAGTACAAGCTCCGTTCCAATAATTGCCAATGCCAATGTCAAACCATGCAAGACTGGTAACATTCTTTCATAAATGCACAATTTGCTCTAGAAGACGATAATGAAGATATCGATCCCAATAAAGATTCCATCAACTTTTATTTTTCTCTTATTAAATAACGAAATAAGATAAAATAAGCTAATTTCACAAATCCTTTTTATTTCTTAATTGATGAAAATAATATACTAAAATAGTGATGAATTATTTGATATTTGACATTAGAATAAAAACATAGTGTATGTTAGCCGAATGAGTCCACATGCATGTATGTATGTATCTACATAATATGTGTATATTGCATGCTCATTTATTCAGCCTATTAAAAATGTATTCAGACCAACTGTCTCCAATAAAACACCACTTTGTCCGTTTTGCTGGACATTTATAGGCTTCTCGTCGAGAGTCCCATGTGTCGCTTGCATATACAAAACCCTTGGTTTATGCACCTTAATCATCATAAAAAGTTAACTTTGTTATTCCAATCCACAGTGGTAATGGGGTGGTAGTAGCTGGTAGGACAATCGTGCAGGCTTACAAACCATACACATTGTTCCTCTATATCTAAAAATGTATTGGACTTGGACACAAAGTTGAGTCGATATTATTATTATTATTACGTGCGTGTGTTTCAGTGGTGTCCGTTCTCCAGTCAGTAGTAAAAACCTCTACGAAGGAAACCCAACTTGTAGCCATCCTAATCTCCTGAACAAATGTACATTTCCTCTCTCACTCCGCAGCTAAACCGACTCACTAGACTTCTGACTGAGGTTGATTCTGATGATGTTATACTTACGTAAGAAATATATAAACGAAATAGTGTGTACAAAATCGTTGATAAAAAATTATATGCCTAGCTCGGTGCTTGCATGGTGCCCTAGCTCTCACTCTCACTTTACCAAGTATGCTTGCTCTCTCTCTCTCTCAAGCTCTTCAAAGTAGAAACGAAAAGAGCCAAAAATCTGAGTTCAGTTTGTTCTTTGCCTAGTTCTCTATATGTACCGTCCTCATCCAGAGGCTAAGCTCGATGTGTGTGTGCGTATTCTTCATATTACACAGGTCTCTGCATTTTTCTTGCTCTGCCTGTAGCAAAGCAAGAAAATGTGAGTTGTGTGTGGTGTTCATTCACTCTTTTCCCTTTACCCACAGAACAAACGACAGAACGACTACAGTAAAGCAACCACACACACACTCTTTCTCTAACTGAGACTCTGACTGTGGGAGAATGAGTCGGCTCTCTGCTCTTTCCACCACTTTTTTCTAAGCCAGAAAAAGTTTTCATGCAAGAGAACCATAGCAAAGTAGAATCCTCCTTCTGCTAGTTTTCCAGAGTTACATTGCCTGTTCTCCAGTCAGTTGCATGCTGGCAGGAGACCTGTGAACAAGTAGGGTACACTCCGCTCGTCGTTTCTTTGACCAACTTTCCAAGCTGAACACAAAAAAAACTGTTTACATTTTACCTGTATGACAAATGGGTTTGTGCTTTTACACTATAAAGTGAACAGTGAGAAAAGTTGACTTTAGAAATATAAAAATAGAACCTGGAAGGTCAAGATCATCCAATTTGTTGTCACTGGACAAAGGAGAATCTTTCTATTCTGTTGTCTCGCCATTATTGGTTTCTTTTTCTTTGTAAAAAAAGTCTACATAAAAGAGTAGAGAATACAAATACAACCAATCTATTTTGTTACTCTGTTCTTGTGTGCATTTGCGAGAAAAAACAAAATTGAGACATTGCACATCCAATGCATCTCTTTGACTTTGAAAAAGGAGTAACAGACCAAATCATCATCATTATTGGTCATTAGTGTTTTTTTCCACTGGACTAAGCAGACAAACTGATACTCTTCGTTCCATAATAACAAACTATTTTATGTGCAGCATCCTACAAACATAACGTACTATTTGTCGGTCGTTTTTCTCCAAATGAGCGAGAAGGGAACGTGGATGTTTACGCAATAAACACACGGCATTATTGCTCTGTTGTTCAACTTTTCGAACATTTTCCGAAGAAAAATAAAATACTTTTTTATGAAACTCTTAAAGAGAGAAAATTGTGTGTATTTCTGTACGTCGTGTTCACGTACAAAATGTAAAGAATTGTTTTGTGAACGTGAGTGAAACACGGATAGCATAGCGGATGATTATATATGATGATGATAGAGTATCGGCGAGTCCTTCATTTCATGACCTGAGAAGAGTTAATTAACTCGCTAAGGAAGCAAAAAAAAGAACCAGAGAAGATTTTTCTTGAGCACTTTTATATAAAGTTCTTACGTGTAAGGTATATAAGAACAACATAAGAAAGGGAAGGAAGTGTACATCAGTAATTTTGTACGGTGTTCATTGTTTGAAAAGCCGACTTGATGATGATGTTACAATAATACCCTTGCTCAGTACTCCTGTTGTGTCCTGGGGAAAAATAATGTGTATATTGTATACACACTGAACATCTTTTCGATTCTCTTTCCAAATATTTCTCAATTATTTCCTTTTGATACGTGTAATTTTTGGACAGATACTGACTCTGAATAAGAAGAAGTAAAAAACTCATTTTTTGTCTTCTTCTCCAGCAAAAGCTGCTGAACGTTATTGTTTAAAAAAGAAAAGAACAGTACCAGTGGCAGCAGGAAACATCTTTATCTTCATCGAAGAAGTGCGTTGTTTTACTTTACACTTTTTTTCTGCTACTCGTGTTATCGGACAGTCTTTTGTATAAACATTTGTGAGCAGCGGCGTTGGTGGTGGTGGTGAGCGAAATAATAAGGGAACCACAAAAACGTGGTTTTCCTTCCTTGGTCGGCGCATTATCGTCTCGTCGTGTTTGTTGTCTCATGAGCTTATTTCCATCTTTTTCAATTCAAACATCATCAGCCAAGCGTCCACATCATTTTTTTCCCGTGTTATAAAAAATTGTATGGTGAGAGCAAGTGAGCTTAAAACTTACGCAATATTCATAACATTCCATTTGAACACTTTTATTCCTCCCGCACCGACGTTGCGTTATTGCGTTCAACACACATATTTTCCAGTAAAAAAGTAAACTATCAGAAAGGAATTCACTCGTACAGAATTGACATCACGCCGCATCATCATCGCCCTCATTCTCAACCATCTTCCTTTCTCCATTAATAACTCGTGTGGGTGACATCTAATTTCCACCAAGCTTTGCTCACTCTAAAAAAACTGGACATTTCAAGATAAAACTGTCAACATTCCATTTTCAACGTGTTGGAACAAATTTTTGTCCACGGAGAAAAGAAAGAGAATGAGAATCGAGAGTAAAGTGAAATGAGATCGTGATTCTTTCCATAGAACCACAGATTATAAAACGGAGGGGGCAATAATAATCGTAATCATCATGCCTATTATTATCACTTTACTGAGAAAAAAGGAAAAGTGAGAAGGACGATGATGAAGACGACTATGGTTATTACAGTAGCATTATAATTTTTAAGTACCTACTACCTTTACGAGTGTAGGAGCACATTAAAAAATTACTTACGGATACACAGACCTTAAAATGTGACAAAAAATAGATTATTACCTACGGACACTGTGTGAAGCTTTTTTTCTCTTACGGCTACCTACTAGCTTTTGTCGGTGTAAAGTGTCTCAATCTCATCACTTATTTTTTATGAAAGAAAAAGTTGACTTGTCGTCACGAAGTAATATAAAGTGATTCATCCATCCTGTTGTTATATGTGTTAAAGGAAGGACGTGGAAGGAAAAACTTATTTGGAGTAAGGAGTTTAAGCCGAGGAGAATTGACTCATTTTGGAACGGTGTGTCCTATAGATAAAATTTCTGCAGCTCGCTCAGGCAGTCAGTCAGGTGAATAGACATGATGATAAAAGACAAAGCTGCTGCTGCAGTGCAGTATACTAATATCGCCTTGAGGAAAATAAAAGTGTAATGATGTGGTATAACGTAACACATCTATCTATTCACCACCAACCTTGTAACTTCAAGTATCGGTTGACTGACTCAAACTGTTTGAAAGTTAGTTTCGCTACTACTTATTCGAGTTCTGGAAGACGCGTACTATAGTGCTACCGTTTCTACTGTGCTGCTCATGAAGTGATGATGACAGGATTTGACGATATTTTCTTCTTGATGATTTGATTACATGCAAGAAGAGGAGCAGAATCCTGCTACAGTGTAATATGCTTACTAGGGAAAAAATAATTCTTGTTTCTTGCTCCGAATAGAAGTATGTATGTCGCATTCTTGTGATGATGATTATAATGCTCCAGTAAGTTGGGTAAAAAATTTATTCGGTCGGTACATGTCTCTCTCTCTCGCTGTTGTGCCATCATCATGGTCATGAGGTGATAATAGTTCTGTGAAGTGAAGCGTTTGTCCGTGAAGGGCAATCCAACTTGAGGATTTTTTTCAATTCCCAATCTTCTCCTTCGACTTTCAGCCAAAAATAAATCCAAAAAGGGAAAATAACTGATATAAAAAGGATATATAAACTTTTTCATGTCTTCTACTTCTTCTTCAGAGTCAGAATATTATGATGTTGTTGTGTTGTCTGGTAAAAAGAAGCGCAGTATTGCATGTACATTACATCACATCATAATAACTCTATAACGTGTGGAATGGTTAACGCGCTGCGATGCAATAAGGAAAAAAAGCAACAGTCAGTCGATCGCTATATTTATTATAGGGTGCAGTATATACAGCATCTCAATTTTCCACGGCAGGGAAGCAATTGATGCATCAAACGTCTTTACCTCAGTTAATTGTATTATTTTTCACAAGGTTCAGCCTACCTCCATACCTCCTAAAAATGCTCTTATTGCCTCTTCTTCACGGCAGCTGACTCGCTCGATTGTATTGTAGTCATAATAATAACGAAAAAATGTATACAAGTACTTTTTTCCTTGCCAGCACAACAGGCTGAACATAATTTCTTTTCTTGTGAAAAAAATGAATTGAGAGAACAGATTGTACGTTATTTCAAGAGGAGTAAATTAACGCTTTCCTTTCTTTAAAAAAAACTGCGAGTAAGCCTTGGAGCGATATTATCAACTCGCACATACACAGGAATATTATAAGAGGATAGACAGAAGTAAAGTAAAACAGTAAGAGGTGGTGGTGGTGGCGGTAGCGATGATTATTTATTACTCAATCCATCCTTCTACAGAAAGAAATAACATGCACATATGCATGTCCTTTTCTTCCATCACCACCACCGCCAAGTAAATATATAAATGCGATGACTCCTTCACTGCTGAAATTATTCTCTCAGGGGAAACGAAATGATTAGTTGCAAGCTTCTCATATTTTTTCTACACTTGCTGCCTAAGAATGAAAAAAAAAGAATCAGGCCGGGTGTCTGCCATTTAAAAAAACATTTCATAATGTAGGGAAAAATATTATGTGTATGGTAATATGAGTAGACATATATTCTAATCCAATTTTATAGGAATCCCGAGATATGAAGTTGCAAATATATTGGTATAATAAAAAAGCATAATTTGTTGGCTGCTCCCACGTTGGACTTACTTCTGTCATCATTATCCTCGCCATCACTCATAATAATATACGCACATGAGGAAAAAGAGGTTCTTTCCAAAAGCGCAAAAAAATCTGCTCACTTTACGTGCGCTCTCATTCACGACACTAGTCCCGAAAAGCACCTCGCCCAGTTTGTAACACTGGAGGAACAAAAGAACAAAGTTTACAATATATAGATCATGTGTCGCGTGTCACCTTGATTTTATTTGAGGTAATCAATTTTTTGTCAAAAAAAGACACATACACGCTCCCATTCTTTTACAAGTTATTGTGTGATGTGATATATGTAAGCAGGGAAAAAAATTCCACGAAGAGGAAACTCATTGTTATGGTGGTGATGGTGTTTTGCAAGTCCAGCACGTAATGTAGAAAAGTAGAGGAAATTCAGGACATTCATTCTTCTTCTATTTTTTCAAGGAAAAAGCATATACATTCCCCGCGTGCGAAGCATGCCTTTGTTGTTCAAGCGGAAGGTGTGAAACACGGCGACAAGGAATTTTCCGTGTCGTCATGCCTGTCTGCTGTGTGTGGATCAGGCTTATAGGTGTAGTATGTGCTTATTCTACAAAATACTAGAATAAAGCCGTATGAACAAAACTGGGAAACTATAGTGGTGGTAGTAGAGTTCATGTACAGGCAAACTAAAAATACAACTGCTTTTATTTCATAGAGTCACAGAAGGAGGATAGAGACCCAGTGTAGTATTTTGTTTGAACATCAGAGTTTCTTGGCATTTTTCACAAGGACATTGTTTTTGGACTGGGAAAGGCGATTGAAAGATATATGAGGCTGACTTTCCTTACTACTCTTTTGTCAGTAACAACAGATGCCTTGAAAGCAAAGTAACTTTTAGAAGTACATTTGCCGAGTTACGTAAGTAGCATTGATATAAATAGATAAATAGTCTTATATCCGTACACACACACACGGCATACCTATAGTGGATGGGCACGCTCCTTGTCTTGCCACCACCAACCACCAAAAAGAACTTGTCCTCATCACACTACCAACATGGTCGTCACACGTAACACCAAAAATTGGACCAAATAGGGACTCGAAAGGATAAAAAAAGAAAAGAAACTTCTCTCTGTGTGTAAAAGAAGTAGTCTGGTAGTTCTACATGCTACCAATTTTGTCCGTTCAACATTTTGCCTGTGGAGATTTACAATTTCCTTGAGATGTAATGTAAAAGATCTTAAGAGAGAAAGAAAGAAGAAGTAACTTGCAAAAAAAGTACTGCGTCTACGACACTGGATGCTGGTGGCATGCTGTACAACAGCTATTATATAGTACCAATAATAATCACACACTGGTGGCGCTATTGAAGTCAGCCAACAAAACTCTGTTGGTCCAACTTGCCATTGCACAATATCGAATACTTCTCTACACACGGTTGCCACTGCTATTATTACATTACTATTTTCTTGAGAAAAACCCATGTTCCTATTGCCTTTTTTGCAAGAATTCCTTCTGAAAAAATCTGTCTCTCGCCAACAGCTCGCCGTGGTAATATAAATACTTCTATCCTTCCCTTTTTAGAGTTTTTGTCCCTCTTTCCTTTTCAGAGTTTGCCTCTAGTTCTAGTCTACATAATATTGCACTTTACTTCATTCTCGCGTGTTTGTTGAATCAGAGGAGAGAAAAAAATAGAGAAGGGCCTTCTTCCTTCCTTCTTTTCTCTCCTTCCTTTTTTTCTTTAGAAGCCGACTGAGTGTTAGTTAGATAAGGATATCAGAAGGAAACTTTTCGCTAAAACCTGCCATACCAATGACAACGACGAATGAGCTATGCAGTAATAATAGCTTTTTACTTATAATATATAGAACACTAAAGTATAACAGATACAGATGTACGTGAAAGGTTTATATACCTACATCCCAAAAAGTCGCAAAAAAGTAGACGAGCAAATAAGAGTCGTTTTACACTTGAGAATATTATTTACTTAACTTACTTCTTCTAAGTTGATGCTACACGAGTGGATTCGCATTTTACTAAAAAAAAATCTCCCAACTTTTCGCACTTAGTCACAATTTTCTACCCATCTAGTCAGTTTTCTCTTATTTCTCGACTTTTTCCCTCTCCAGTCAGACAAATCTGTCTTTAAGGACTGAGAAGTTAGAAGTTGCATCACCCGTACTAAAAATATATACCTTGTAATATTACACCTACTTCAGGGAATACAGCTACAAAAATCGTAGATTTTCTCATGTTTTTCTACCAGCCCTACAAGTAAAGAAGAGAAATCTTCCAAGAAAAAAAATTAATAATTTTTGATCCGCAGCAAATGACTATGAGAGGGTGAGCATAACAATATAATACGGGGGAAATAATAGGGAGAAAAGGAAGCACAAAAACTCTATGTGTGTCCGTGTTTGGATGGAAGAGGCTGAGGTTACAATAATAATATTATTACTTCTTCCGCTATCTTTTTCTTTTCATTTGTGCTGGCTCGATCTTGCAGAAGAGAAGAAAAGGGAGGCAAATATATTACACCTTAATGCTCTACACATTCACATTGCCTTACACGAGAATGAGTGGAAAGAAGATATGTATACAGTGGAAAGAGGGACGAAGGGAAAGCAAATAAGCGGACAAGTTATGATGATGATATAGTCTTGTAATATTTGGTGACTTGCAAAAGCGCTTCGTGAAGAGCATATAATACACGCACATAATTTTTAGAAGATACTGCAAGTCAAGGTTCAATTTCTTCGGACGACGAAACGGCATTTCTTTTTTTCTTTCCGACGGAGAGAAAAGAATAGAAGGGAAGAAGAAGAGAAAGAGGATATATATTTTGTCTTTTCTTCACCGCCCTGCTTTATCATCGTCTAGTGCCTGTAATAATAATAGATCAGAAGAAAGAAAAGTAGAGAGATGCTGCGCAATAACATACACAAATATAATATAAGCTTTTTGCTCCCAAGCTGAAAATAACCTGCTTATTCACATTCAACTTGTTTCTTCTCCTCTTCTGTCCTTGCAAGATAAAACTTGGGAGTTTTCTTTATGTATATTTCCTTGAAAGAAAATACAAGAGTTTTCCTGGAAAGGCGACCGTTTATGGTGTTTCCTCATCTGATTACGTTTACTCTGCTTCTTGCTTCTAAAAAACTGCAATTTTCTCTCGGGTCACACACGCAAAACACGTAGCAAAATATACATCCAGAAATTGGACGCAACAAAATTGTGTGTGAGAACACGAACTAGAAGGAAGGAAGAAGCAACAGCGACAAATAGAGAGAGAAAAAGCAACACGACTGACGTAAATAAATGTACACATTGAACATCGTACATAAGTGCACAAGTATTCCATTATTTTCCTTTTCTCCGACATTGCCTTTCGTCATGTTAGAGTAATAACAGTAGCGGATATTATTTTAGAATGTAAGTATAGAAAGTTATACGACACAATAACAACAACAATTGCTATTTTGACTATTGCACCATTCCGGGGAGGAAGAAGTGGAAGATTCTTTATGGGTCTCAGGAGAAGTCAGTATTGATGGTATTATTCAAGCAGAAGAGAGACGGAGACTAGCAAAAATTGTACTGGAATTATAATCATCATCATAGTCGAATCTTGTACTTTTCTAGAGAACAAACTAAAAATCCTGGCATGCTACTTTTCTTCGTCCAGCTATAGTGTTTACTCAACAGAAAAAACGGCAACGTGAAGGCATCATCATCAGAACAGCTTAAGAAAAATTCAATTCACAGTTTTCAGAAAAATAAGTTAGGAAATTTCTTCACGACTCCTACAGAAACACCCACGTGCAGGACAAGGACACAATACCATTTTCTCTGGGAAAGTGAAAACTAATGTTGTTACATAAAAGCTCGCGCTCACACATGAATTTCTCTAGCGAATAGAATAATTTTCAATTGCAAAACAGACCGCTGCTCTCTGATATTTCACAACAGAATAATAGGCTTACATACAGAGAGAAAATGATAAAGCATTTTTTTCCTTTGGTATGCCCAGTGGTGAGATATACTACTACAGTATCAAAAACATTTTATCTCAGCAGGATGGCTGTTCCAGCAACACAAGTTCAACAATGAATGAGGGACAAAGGACAGCAGCAGCTGTATACAGTGTGTATCTCTAACAAATATTTTATTATTTCGTGTTTTCAACTATACTGCTACAATGACGCGTACTATTGAATGACAACAACAGTAACAAGTTGAGTAGAAGGAGATAATAAAACATGTTACAACACACCAGGATAAGATCAAAAGACGTTTGATTTTTTGATCTCAGAAAATTATATAATATTATTATAGTTTTTTCTCTGTCATATAATATACTCCTTCTTCGAGCTTAACAACTACAAAAAATTATTTTGAATACGTTATTGTATAATTTTTCCACAATACAAAAAAATCAGCTTTTCTCGCTCGTTATTAATTGTTAAATATTGAGAAGTGGACCGAGATCCAATAAAAAGCAGCACAATGTGGAGCATATGTATCCGTGTAGTTCTTGTGATGATATTTGCCTTACACTGTCCTTTCTCAATGGCCCCTTTAATGGTCCTAGCGTGGGACTCGGACATGGAAACACCTTGTTGTCCACATAGAATACGACATCACAGAGGTAACTTGAAATTATTTTTATATTCTTTATTCCTACATCGCCTTCCGTCCTTTTTCACAATTTCCATACATACTTCGGTACCTATCTATGTTCCCATCGAACTCTTCTTTGATTACACCCGTTAGATAAAAGTCATATTCTGTTATTTTTTGTAGGACATGTTTTTAAGGTTACTTGTAAAGGTGATATGATAACAATGGAAATGACCTATCTTGATGATTACTGCTTGCTCAACAATGTTACATTTTAGACCATTGTTACTGTCGGTGGTATCCGTATCATCCTTGTTAGCAATTATTATTGTTACTTTTTTCATTGAAACTGCGTTTTGTGATCATATCGACCGGATAGACCTTTTACAGATTGTATGTATACATTGGTGTAATGATAATGATAATGCATAATATTTTTCTTGTAATGTAGCTCATAATTACATGTTTTATGATCCACCGATACTAATGTGCTTTCGGGACATCTTTTCAACGTTACCCTAACATGTATTGATATTAAATGACTTTGTGTTTCTTATAACACTTCCAGTAGTATTCGGGCTTTAAAAATGTGCACAGAATTTTCTATTCGTAAATGAAGCATTCATTCACCATCAAAAAGGATAAATCACGCACGTAGAAAAGGAAAGAATTCTTATGTATTGATTTTCTTTGTAAAGTGGGTCGCCTTCGTGTAAATTAAACAAAATAGTATCTGCGCGGACCCTTAAAAGTTTCTCAATGATTTGGTGGTTAGGTTAGGAAGTCAAGTCAGCAGAACAGCAAAGAAAAAGAAACACTATTTCTGCATTTGTGTGAAACCAAGATAAATTCTTTTGTAATACACTATTTTACACTTTCCACAAAATATTTTCTGTGGTAAGTGGTGCATATCGAATTTATGGAACAGTAGTATCAAATAACAAAAAGTAACAAGGTTTCTTCTTGTGCACATGGCTAAAGGACAAAATCTTATTCATTCTTGAAAATGAGTGCTTTTTGGCGTAGCAAACGATGACATAATTTATGATTTCGGATGAAAAATATAAAGAGGGCAGAGCAGAAAGAGGAGAGAGACGTAGACGAAGAATAATAATATGGAGATAAGCTTATATATCGAATCACCAGCAGCATAACCTTTTATAGGCAACTTTTTGCCTTTTCCCTTCTTTTTGTTGGCCACTTTTGCATTGCGTGAGTGTAGGTAGTTCCTTTTTGTCACAAGTCATGTATTCTTTTTTGCTCTGTTTCTGGCTACCCATGGGGTTCCCGGCATTCCTGTTGTCAAGATCTCTGCTATTTAATGTCCATTGAGGGTTTCCGCACAGTAAGGGAGCTGTAAAAGGAAAACAGAAGACGACGAAGAAAGAGCGAAATAAAAAGAAAATGTTGCACTGAAACTCTACCATTGCAACAGTGTATGGCAGAGCATTGTAACCAGTACATTAGCACATTAGTTAGCATTATATTCTTATTATTCTTCTAATCGAATATCCATATAAATGTCCACGCACACAATACAAGAAAAATCCGATACATTGAATGCTGTAACATTAACACTATATAGAACTAGTAGGGTAGTGGTCTTTCATTGTTTCTACACAAATCTAACCTTTCCTTTATACGCAATTCTATATTGTTGTTGAGCTACAACTCCTGTTTCCGGTTATGCCACCACCACGACGGCTGCCACCATCGCCAACACCACTACCGCAGCTACCAAAGTTTTTATGCATGTTTTTTCTCCTAAATGGATGTAGTCGTAGAAGTAGGTGCACCCAAAGTGACTGTCTGGGGACACACTTGGTCGTTTTTTACCCAAAAAATATATGTTCTAAGGTGCTGTCATGACTTTTAGATTTCAACAAAGTAATATAATGGATATGCTGAGTGAACTTGTGATATATTTCTTACTACCCTGTGACTGCTGACTACTCATATATTTACACTTTATATCCGATACCACAGTCACCAGCAGCATTTTTCTCTTTTGACTATACTAAGGTGACTGTAAATGGGAATGCAATTCTTCGTCTTCCAAGTCATTGTCGTCGTACCGTGTTTCCTTCATTTTACAGTTCCACATTATTGGATATGTTCAATGTATATACGTGTTTAATGCCTTTATCTCCTCCTTCTATTATTATTATTGCTGTACAGATGTACATTACTTTAAAAAGATCAGGTCGAACGATACGCAATTCCACAAAAGAATATACTTAGGCATGTGTGCCGCATACAAGAAAAAAAGTTTGGTATCGCAAGAAACGTAACTTTTTTCAAGACAAACTTTTGTTCAGGTCCATTGATTCTTACTCTTGGGTCCTGCGTGGCTTGTTCGGTGTATGGAAGATGTATGAAGTCTGCACACACGTATTATTTCCTGTTTTCGTGCTACCTCACTCAGTCTCTGCACTCTTTGGAAAAGATGATATGAACTATTATGACTGCAATCCACAGCCACAGTAGTAAAGCGTATATTTTAGACTTGTTGTAATTGTGTGCTTCCGAACACATACACACTGATAAAAAAAATTATATCACCCACTCCAAAAAATGTTCCTCCTGAAGACAGATGCACCGAACCAAGGAAGAAAAGAGAATTGTTTGAATGATATAAGAAAAAAAATGTGTACGCGTAAGTAAATACATTACATAAATGTTGACAAGTAATAGTCGTACATTGAGTGGATTGGAGTGTGGCGGTGTTGTTGAGATGGAGTACACAGAGTAAATATTTTCTTCTCCTTTAGCTTTGAAAAAGTTAAAGGTTGAGTAAAGAAGTCGGAATAGTAGTGGGAGAAATGATTGTCATCATCATTATCGTGATCGTCATCATCGCTTTGTATCTTTTTTTATAAAAAAGGAATATGTGCGCGTTTTCATTATGTGACTCTTTTGGCTTCGGTTCGTCGTTCGTTTATTCAACCGAAGACCTTTTTGAACAGATAAACATCATGTCGCGTCAGCTTTTGCCATTTCCTTGAAAAAAGAAACTTTTTCCTTTCGTTTACGATGGAAATGATGACGATGAGGGAAAAGCGATTTTTTAACCGGTGACTATTTGAGTAAAAAGAAGAATGACTCTTTTTTGTACGGGAATAATAATCAGTAGAAATGCATTTACTTACTACCAGCAGCACCCTTCAGCTTGTTCAGAGGAAAGAGATTTTATCATTTTGTAGAAAACATGAGTTTCGTTTAAGCTTGGAAATAACTTTTTTATTTTCGCTTTGAGCTCATCATGCGTGAAACTACAATATGTTCACTTTTACTAAAATGATGGGGATGATAAAATAGATTTTAACTTTTAACGAGTTAAGTGCATATTCATTTTATAATGATGATTATTGCATTAAATAATATTAATAATAGAATGAATGCAGTGAACTGATAAGGAAAAAAAAATTGATGTGTGTGCATACCTAATAATAAGTGGTGTATGTAGGTATGTACCCATTTTGATGGAAAAGACGAGCAAAACAAAATAACTTTTTATACTGTTTCCGTTCCATCCGTCCATTTACGACTTCATTCATGTAACTGGAAATTTAAAAACTGTGGGACTCTCCTCTCACTTGCTATTCTAACAGTGTGTAATGGTATATGAATGTTGACATGTGAGTTGAGCTTGAAAGATTCGGAAACTTGATATAGTATAGTAGGTAGCGTTAATAGAAGACGCTGTTGGGAACTGGAGACTTGACTTTGGCATTTATTTTCTTTCAAGCCCACCATACACCAGAATCCATGTTGTCCTTGTCCCTTGTCACATCCATTGAACAGTGGAAATGAATTCACGTATGATTCTCTCAAAGGATTTCGGCGTTTCTTATCGAAAAAGAGAGAATAGAAGGGGAGAGTGATTTAATAAGCAGGATTTTTGTTCCCTTGTGTGTTTATCTATATAACTTCTTTTTAAACATTAAAAAGGGTGAAACAAGCAGAAGACCGAGTGACGTAGTTGAAATACTGATAAATGTGTATTGTTGTTCCATTGACTTTACGGCTGTCCTTATCAAACGTAAAAATTTACATCCTCTCCACCTCCACCATCGATTTTTGAAAAAAATACGTTACATGAATAGCATTTATAAAAGGACGAAAAACAAGAAGTAATGGTGACAAGAAACAGAACAAGGTTTTCAGGGGGGAAATATATACAGTGCACTGAAGGGACAGGGAGAAACTGGTCCTTACTTTTATGACCATTTAATGAGCAGGTTAATGGAGCGAATTCAGTGTCTTTGCTGCTGACAATGATCACCATCCTCATTCACACAAGCACATAAACACTCTACTAAACTCACCTTTCTCTTTGTCTTCTTGTTCATTTTTTATGTGCTTACGTACCATCCAAAATAACAATTTAGTTCTTAAGTCGTCTTTCCACTGTAAGAACTTCTTTTGTAACGAAGCAGTACTATTTTTGGGCGAAGGAATGATGATGAAAATGATGTTTGAATGTAAACATGTAGATTTAAAAGTAAGTACATCACATCTATTTACTTGTTTTGTTCCTCTCCTTTGTGAAAAAGGCAGAAAAATAAAATGTAATTTTCCAAGCTTAAAATTTCTTACTACTGCTGCCATCACACTCTTGAATTCTCTCTCCCTTTGGTATCTCATCATCATGAAGAAGTCTGTAAAGTGAGTGAGTATGCATGTTTGTCCAATTTACAATCTAGGTTAATGTGGTATCTAATAAAGTTGAAGATTGAACTCTCTTTCTCTCTCTCTTTCACACACGCATACCCAAGCAAGTCAAGTCGAGTCAAAACCAATCACTGGGAATGGCTCGTTTCGGTTATTATAATAGACTTTTTCTCTATTATTGTAAGCTCTCTTGCAACTCGGTATTTACAGGGTTTGTGAACACTGCCACTCGCCTACACAATAAAACGGTTAAGCTATCAGTTCTCACATGAAAGTGTGTTTCAGTGTGAATCGTAATATGTTACGACTTTGATAGCAATGTTATGAGTTTGTGCTGCAGCAGAGTCGTATGAAGTTATAAAAATTACCGACGAGGCCTTTTATATTGTATCTGTGATATTACTCGCGTAATAATAATAATAATAACTTTTGTCAAAGGATAAAATTCATGGACAATATTACACATGATACTTTATGCTCACATAACATTTTTCAGAGATTCCATTTCTCCATTTTTCTCTTTTCTTTATGCCTACCTGATTTCCATTTTTAGCGGCTTGCAGAAGACGTGATCAGGAAAATATAAGAGTTTTTTTCACCAGTTTGATATCTATAAATAGCGTGTAGTATAATATAATATCATCATATCAGCAGCCGCTGCGCTGTTGCCCTCGTATTCCTTTTCCATTCTTCGTCGTAATTTATAAATGTATGGCTTAGGAAAGAGGGAACGAAGGAACACTTTTACAATAACGTTCTCTTCGGGAAAATAAAGTAAAAAGGAGAAAACGGGAAAGAGAGTGGAATATAGCCGTGTCGTCGTGGTACACAAAGCAATAACATAAATACCTGAAACGGTTCGTTTCATTTTTTATTCCTTCTTCAGCACTCCAGTTTCACCACCACCGCCATCAACAATGCCACGACCGTTACTAGAGCGTACTTCATCACAATAACAAGAGATCAGAGATGACTGAGTTATTTTAAAACTCTTTAGTTTTTCAAGTACGAGAGCAAAAGAGCCGCTTGGGAATTATATATTCTTCTTATTTTTTTCTTATGAATAAAAAAGTAGGGAAAATTTTCAGGGCATTATTAATATTATTAAACTTCAACTTTCAACCATATCACATCACACGGTACTAGGAAGCATTCCGAAAGAATATCAGATGAAATGAATATAAAGTCATTTAAAAATAAATACATGCTTAAGATATCAAGACGCGTAATAAAATTGTAGGTTAAGAAGGAGAGACTACTTTTTTGAGAATGCCCACTCTCATTCTGGAAAAGAATTTATATTCGTTTCCACCGCAGTAATGAATTCAAATGAAATGAAGCTCACCTGAGGCACTCATTCTCGTTACTCTGCTGATGATTACAACCAACATGATGGTAGAGGTGATGATTATGAAAGGAATGTGATGTGATATAATGTTATGTAGATTGTACCGGAGCTTTCATTAACCAACATGCTTCTCAATGTACGCAACTGAATTAACAAGGGCACTTGATTTTTTGGTTGAATGGAAATAATGGAGTAATAATGATAAGAATAATGTGGATACTACGACCAAGACCAACATTTATCAAGAAAAGCTCATGATCAGAGGTTGATTTGTTAAGAGTGGAAACAAAAATGGTATGTAGTATGCAGCATGGCATACATTACTGTGGATTCAACGTTTCATTAAATTTATGCCAGCTTGATAGGAGTCTAAAAGAAGGAAAGTATTTATATAAGGAGCTAAGGTGCATATGAGGACGTGTAAAACTGGTACTGGTTAAGTAGTAGGGCGTAGACTCGGCAATAATAATGACTAATCCAATATAAATCACCGCTTGATGAGCTTCACTCCCCGTGAGATATGGCTTCTCTCTCCTCTCCCCACAAATGGACTTTCAGGCTTAATTAGCAGCTCTACCTCGCGTTGTACTTACGTAATATGTAATAATAATATACATGGTGAAATATACCACCACCATCACCACGTATAAAGAACTATTTTGATTGTAAGCTACGACATGAATGAACTATATTACTACGTGAAGTCGTGAATTTAAGTCCTTTTTCCGTGTACGTGTTGGTGGTGAAGAATAGAGGTCTCGACATTTCGACATTTGAGATGCATTACCTACTTTGCATAAAATTGTACTACCCGTACAGATGTAACCCTTTACCTTACTTCTTATGCATACCTCTTTTACCAGATTGCGTAAAAAGATCTCATATAGTAAAAGCAACTCTTGTAGAAGTTGGTAGAATTTCTGAAAATTAATGCGGTATTATCTCCTCTTGGTTATAAAACACGTTATACAAAAGCATTATTGCTGTATAATGTGGGTATGAGGGTATTACATATAACAATTAAGCAAAGTAATATGGTTTTATATAATAATAAATATGGATTGGTTGCATAAGCCAAGTAGAAAAGGAATGTAAATATCCGTGTATAGAACCTATCATAGGTATATGACTTTTGGAATGAAATGTCTAATATTAGCACAAAGTTTGTCTCTGACGACTCCACAGTCGACACTCGGCACTAATGTAAATTAACCCTTTAGTACGACTTTGGCATTACATGCATGCATGTAAGTGAGCAAGAAAACTGAGTTCTAAGAGTTTCTGTTGCGTAACATAATATTACTATAATTATTACCGCACGTTTCAATTGTCATATTATTAGTCAGCCACAACACACGCCGTAGCATTATTTTCGTAATTCACCCACCTATCCGTCTTCATTTTATTTCGTTTTATTCATTTAATTTACCATTCCAACGGCCCGAGAAAATTCCTTACGAGAAAACTGGCAGGTTGACGAGCAACATTTTTCTCAAAGTACAATTAAAAGCTACGCAAAAAGCGTTTGCTTAGTTAATGTTCTTTTTTAAATGTTTTTTTTCTGCAAAAAAAGTATTCGATCCATTTGGTAATAAACTGTTTATTGTTTCTCCGACAGTTCAAACAAATATAACCGTCCATTTTGCTTTTTGACAAGCCATGACATTATCTAGCAATAATAATAATACGGTATGGCATTTAACAAGAAACTATTGTATATTTTTTAAAAGCCAGCGGTCTGCCAACCAGTAAAGTGGGTGAGTTTCTGGTATAAAGACACTTCCCCAACCATTTTCACCTCTTTTAATGATAAACACAAGTTGACAGAGAGGGCTTTTGTTTTGCGAAAAAATTTACTGCAAAGTACTTCACACATTTGCCTTTGTAATATTATAATATTATATTATTTGAAGAAAATGGCTATATGGGCCGTAGCAATGTACATGTGTGTCTATGTGTGCATAAAAACTGGTTAAAAAGCTTGATGACAGAGTGTTTTGTCTGCAAGTTGTAAAATGCTAATGGACCCTATTGTTCTAAGGTTTTAACAAGATGTGCTTCTAAATGCTTCGTTTAACAAAAGCATCTTTTTTACTTGCTTACCTTTAGTATCAACTACATACCTTTTTCTCTCTGAAACACAGAAGAACAAAAGGAACGTTCACGTTTTCTTTCACCTACTCTATCCCATCCTTGTGTCGGTCACCTCCTCGTCTTCCTATTCCACTCATCTTCATCATCATGCTCATCGTCACAACTTTTTTTTGAAAGTTTTACTAAAATATAAGCATGAACAACGAACAAAAACATGATTCCAACTTTTTTTCGTTTTTCTTTGTTTACCCCTTTTTAACGGCACTTTAAGTACTACCGACAAAAATAATAGGTGAGGCAGCATTCACCATTTAGCCTGCCCAAACCTCTGAGAGAGCTGGGGAGACAGGCAACCTGAACTATTAAAAAGTTGGTTGTGGTAAGGTGGCAGTTTGTGATGATGATGATGGTCGTATAGAATTTAAATACTTCATTCCTCTTTGTAGCAAGTTCCTCTCATGATCATCGCTCATAGCTTTTATTTCAACTGTAGAAAGAAGTGCACACACACACAAATTGAGCTTCTATTTTAATGAATATGAAAAAGTTGTAGAGTTTTCCCCCTTGAAAAATTGAGAAAAGGCAGTAAACTCAGCTCACGAGTAGGATAAAATAAATAAATGAGGAAATTCGTGAAGTGTTCCAAAACTCATAAAAACAGCCAAAGAATGTTTTTTCTACCAAAGTAGCTTGCCATGTAGAGATCCGTTTTTACTTGAAAGAAAGAAAATCATGAGCATTGCAGTAGAAGCAGTAAGCAGACTATTGTAGACGGATTACATTACATTTAATACTTTTTGTCAAGTTGCGCTGCTTTCTGCCCGAAATTATATAGCCCATTGTGTTCACCTTTGAGCAACTCAAATATTTATTTATCCCTACTAAAAGGTAACAAGACAAAACATAATAAACGCTTCTGGCTGCTCATCGCTTGTCCTCTCCTCTTTTAAAGCCGACCAGAATATAATATTATAAACCTGACTCTAGTTGGTATGTATATAGGAAAGAGCAGGAGAAATGACATAATAATATTTTAATGCAATTGCTGTTGCTCCTGTTGATGGTAACGACGATGACGATGAGACTAATACCTGTCTTGATGGAAACAGCGATGGCGACACAACCTTCTCATTAGCTTCCTTTTTATATCATTTCAATGGTGAGCCATTAGAATTAAGTGGATGCAGATCAAGTTAAAAGGTTCCTCCATGAAAGCAGCAAAAAGAGAATTTTATGTGTGCATGCATACATTAAACATAATGCATATTATACAAGGCGTAAAAAATACTTTTACTTCACTATTGTCATTTAAGAAAGAAAAAAGTCGATAGCAGAAAGTTATGTAGGATCAGCTCAGGTAGGTTGATTCATCATCAACTTTAACAATGTATAAAATGAAACGCATTACAGCGTATATCTAGTCATCACACAAGAAAAAGCATGTCGATTGGACGTGCCCATCTAATCTTACATTGACAGAGTGACAGCGCTACAAGTATTTAAAGGAGAGCAGACCTGAATCTAAATGATTGCTTTAGTAGCAGTCTACTCTTTTGCTACATGGTTTGAATGGATGGAACTGTAACAAAAAATAATCTTGAAATGGAAGAGCATTTCAGATAAAGAGTAAATATCTATGAAACGGCTTGTTCTTCAATAGTTGCTGTTTGTTGCTGTCGTCATCTATGCTGACATGAATGCATATGCATACTTTATTTTTTGAAAGAAAACTGCCAAGTACTGTCACTATTATTTGTATGTATTTTGATACGGAAAATATATGTATGAAAAGTATACAATATTACTTATGCAGAATCCTTGTGAATGTGATGTCCTAGCTTTATGGTTAAATTGTATGATCAACCCACATTAGTTTTGGTGCAGTACAATTTTCTCTGCATCTGTGGAAAATTTCCCTGAGTCCCTTGCAATGTAATGATGTGCTGTGTATTTAGGTATAGTTTGTTGGCAGAGAATGAAACGAGGGCACTTTCCTTGTAAAGCTCATCATCCAGAATCCATTTCGAAGGTAAACTTGAAATCCAGGTTGTACTACCCTTTACCTCCGGTGTGGCAGCAGCTTTGATGCAATAGTAATGTGCAATTTATTTAGAAAACGGGTGCTTGTTCTATTTTTCCCTGGTTCGTCATGTGCGGTGTGCGCATTAAGGGAATTGGAACAGATAACATGGCCGGTATCGTGCGGTCATCGTGTGCGTGATACTATTACTATGTAGCTAGTTTTGTTAAAATATTTACTCATGTTTCAAAATAACAACTGTTAGGTATTCTTCCATTTTTTGGAAATATTTTGCAACATATGAGTAGGAAAAACGCTCGAGTATTATCTGTGCTGTCACGAGAATGACGATGATGGAAAATGCTGTTGTCGCACGTATAGAGTTAAGCCCTGTGCACTCTCATGTTTCCAATTGGAACAAAGGACGAAAATTGCTGTATTTGCTACCATGCATAATATTATGCATACCTACAAAATGCCATTACTGTAGAATAATAATAGGCTTTAAAACAAGTTATAATGTTATAGTCTTAGTTCTGTCACAGAATCAAAAATAAACTGTGCTTTGTAACCTACAGTGAAAGCAGCCGCCAGAATTCTCAGTTTCTTTTCATAACATCATCATGTGATGTACCAATCTACAAATGTTTAGACGAGGATTTAAATGTTGAGAATTCCATTTCCAGGAAAAGTACATCAGAGTAAAGCATACCTCGCTCGTGAAGAATTTCATCGCATCATTATATCATCACATCAGTGGACAATGTTACACAATAGAAAGGAAGCCTTTAGTGGTTCTATTTCGGTTATGTTTCAGAAACTCATCACTGTGCCGAAATAAACGAGTAAAAATATCTCTAAATTAAAGTCTTACATTTGGTATACCTCTCTTTTACACTAACATCAACAACTTAATTATATTTTAATAATGTACTCATGAAATTCAAGGAGGTAGATGCATTATGGATGTATCACCTCGAGCAAATTAGCAATTTTGTTCCAGAAAGGGTGCAACTAACAAAATTATCGTCAAAAAATTATAAGCCACCTTGAAATAGGAGATTCGCAGCAGAGTTCTCGGAAGCCCCCTGCTTCCTCTCGTATCCATACCTTATTTCTCTCTTCAAAATTATATATCTTCTCTGCTAATCTTTGTCGAAGGTTGTTTCTAGTAATATAGGTTATGTTTGTAGAGCTACAATTTATCTACGTGAATAGGACGTTTTTGTTTGTGTGCAAAGCATTCAGATGTGAAAGCGAACTTATATGTTATCAGCCTATATATAGGTCTTTGGACTAGCAGCAAATGCGCAAAAACTTGTTGGCAAAGTTATGTAAGAGAAAAGTAGGGAAAACGGATACGAAGCTATAACAATATTGTGTGCACATGCTACAATGATGTAGACTCGTGTGAGCTCAACATGCAATCTTACAGACAACCTTTTATACTTATTATTTCTCCATCAGCTTACTTTTCCCGTTTTGTCATGTTACTAAAACACTAGAAGAGACTCTTCAACCAGACATGCGTACCTACACTAGGAAGAAAAACAGTTTTTTATAATATTTCCATCATCATCAAAAAGGAAAGACGAGCACTGTTAGACATACATTAGCATTTTGTTATATGAAACATATTGTGTTGCTATTTCGAAAGTGATTCCGAGAAAGCTTTGTTTTCAGCCTGGCGAGAACGGAAGGGAAAGCAATATAGTGCCAACGTGCCAAGAGTAGAACAACATTATATCAGATTGGATTTGCTAGTTGATCAATTTTAATATAGCATAAATAGTAAATATTTATTTAACCGACAGAATATGTCCTCCTGTTGGAATACTTTTAAATGCATGACATGAATATAAATTTACAAAGTATATTTGTGGCGTTATACAACACTGTTTGAAGATAAAAGACAACGTACAAGTTCTGTCTGCAAAACTTGCATAATTGGAAGTGAAATGGCATAGTTAGTAGTTAAATACAATGACATTGTTTGACGAGAGCGGAAAAGTTTCAAGGCTTTTTCAATCATAATACTAAAAAGAGAGATAAAATCACAAGTTGTAATAACAGTCAGTCATCATTATAAACTAGTGGAAAACTTATAGAGGTAAACCTCTTGTATAAATAAATAAGTTTGAATACACCGAAAATTAAATGCTTTCCTGAGCAATAACAAATGAACAGAAATGCTGGTTTGTTATACCAAAGATATAGTTGGTTGACTAGGTTAGTGAGGCAAAGTGACTGACGGGTCGCTCTTTTTTGTTAGATAATAGTTGTAGAATAAATATTATACCTAACCACATGATGATATGTAACAAGCTGACAATTGTGACAACCTTTGTCAATTGTATGACTATGAACATTACCCTCATTCATATCAAACAACCTTGATGATAAAAATGTATAAAAGAAAGAGGTGCACCGAGGTGAGGTTTGTTTAGGGAACGACAACTCGACATTTAGAAAAGCAAAAAATGACAACAAGCACTTTCAGTTTTTCTCATCTAGTTTTTAGCAAAGATTTCAGTCTTGATATGTGACAATAAAATGCAATGAAAGGGTTGAGTGTTATGGTTCAGCCTACCTTCTCGTTTATGTATACACACAGTACAAACAATAATGTGAAATGTTTGAACAGCACGTATGTATTCCTGTTGTCACGTAATAGTTGTATGGCTCGTTTTCCACACTTTTTGTCCTCTTCGCCGTGAGAAGGGAATGATTTCGTATCATTGAAAAGCGTGCGGACATGTAACGGTTTCATAGTCAACGTGTATTTTTATATACAATGTAAAAGTCTCAAAAGTGTAAATGTGTAAAACTGGCTGGCTGACTAGCTCGCTTTGAATTCTACGCCAGAAATAGTTTGAGTCTACATTTGATTGCCCAACTCGGATGTCAAAAGACGTCAATTGTAGTAAACCCGTTGGAGGGAGGGGAAATTGTAGAAAACCCCGTCGGTGGACACAAACGTTAGGGTATAATACATTTGATGCACAGTTTTAAAATCCACGAATGAATGTCAACTACGGCAGCCGTGTGATATCAAATCCGAAACGACCGACGACGCCACGAGAGAATCGCTATTTATTATGTTGCATGGAACCACTCCTGTTTGACGGTGGTATGCAATGTAATATCTATAATATCAATATCGCTATTCGATTTTTAGAACATCTTCAACATTCCAAACACAATAAAATGTGATGACAGCCTTTCCGTTGTTGTTGTCGCTGATGTAGCTCTGTACTCTGTTGCTTTGCTTTTTTGAAATCTCATGTCGTTTCATAAAAGAGACTTTTTTGATGGTTCATGTTTTGATTCAAAGAAACAGTAAAGTGAGATTCTCAATAGAATACATTTTTCTCTCTGGTACATTCACATTCAAATGGGACTCTTTTTTAAAGTCAATGGTCATTCTCCGGAAAGTGATCTTACCCGAGATGGAACTGACTGACTTGGTTTGCAGCTGCATGTATATCCAGCGACATTGTATATTTTACAAAAGAATAACATAATATCATGTGTGCTTGTGTGTGGATGTACATTTTTTAGAACATGGAAATTCAATAAGATCGGCTGCTGCTATGAAATACATTCACTCTACCAGATATTCTAGATTATTATGATGCGTATATCCCTCAACTCAGGTTTTACTTTTACTATATTCATTTGAACGGAATGATGACGATGGCATATAAAGATAGGACGTAGTGGTGTTTATCTATACGGGACATTTGTGTGAGAAAAAAGGAGAAAATAGGAATCCGTTTTCAGAGGAAAAAATACTCGTGGTGATGGTTGACAGGAGTTCCCTAGAGTTTTTACTGGCTTCCACTTCAACTCTCTTCTCCTCGCATACAAACACAGACATCCTTACAGTTTTCTTTTTTCTTCTTCTGAGAGCAACGTGTGCGTGTTGCAGGATGCCGATATACATACTATACCAATTCCATTGATTCATTCATAGAATGAATGGCTGTTTCCGGACTTGAGCAATATCGTAATGGGATGTATATGGAGATGTATATTATGGATGAATTCATAGCGCATAAAGTAGCTATGGGCTAGTGAAGATAGACACAGTATTTTTTGTAAGCCTTTTTCCTCTTGAATTTCTTTTCCCATCACACACTTCTTTCCACCAGAGTTTTTTACCGTGTGTATCCGTAACCCTGAAGAACTTCATTGGTATCGGCAGTAGTGGTGATGGGAAGTCCTCGTGGACTAGGTGACTGACAGACTCACTCTTTCTTCTCGAACTCGTCGCCGTATGTATATGTAGCCAGTTTCGAGGTTTTTTGAGGAAGAAAAAGTTGAGAAAAAGTATCAAACGGTGATTGCCTCGGAACATTTTACATTCCAAATTGGCATCTATGTTTGAATGTGCTGTGTATTCCATGTCTGCTGCTCCAAGATATGAGTTGAGCTGGTTGAAAAAAACGTGGATAGTTTTTGTACGTGCTGTTTTCCCAAGATGTTTTATTTGTCTATTTTCTTCCTTATTTGAACACAAAGTAGTATTTTTCTAATTTGAATATAATATTGGATAACATGAATTCCTGTAGTAGATACTTATTATAAGTCTTATGAAAACATAACCTTCAAACCATTATTTTGTATAAATGATAAAAAGTCGACAATAAAGTAAATGTGTATAGTTACCCATATTATTAAAAACTTATATTAGTAGATCATTATTTGGAAAATGTTACGATGTCTTTAGACGAATAAATTCGCATAAATATGATAAGGAGCAGTTATCTTAATTTATAAAAGATAAACACGAAATGAAAAGAGAGTCAGTCAGACTGGCTGATAGACAATAGAAAATTCCAGTGATGGATAAATGTATAAGCCAATTTTGTAAATACGCAATGAAACACGTAGGATTCATTATCCGATTCCTTTGTTTTGTTATTATCCAACATTGTAAATCGACGCATCTATCCGTGTATGTTTGTAGTTTAGAAAACACCTTATCATCATCTAACTTTAAACTAAAGAATTATTACTTACTGCTGTAATACTCTTGAAAAGCAAATCTACAGCAGCGTCATGATTTCAACATTGAAGTAAACACAACGACAACGCGAAAAAGTGAAATACAAGTGATTTGTCTCTTGTTGTTGTCTAAAAGTATGTCTCCACGCAATGCAGAAACGCGATAAGAACTTTGCTACTGTGTTCCTTTATTCACTTGAGAGTAACATGCAGTTTTGTACATTTGCTTGATTTAATCAGATTTGGTAGGGTACATTTCCAGACGAGATGAAAGTGGCAATGGTGAGATTTTCGAACAAGACAACGCAACTGCCATCCATGAAAATTGATTGTGAAGTAAATAAGGCATTATACTAAACCATTTTGAATGACGATAAGTATAAAACAGTGATTACGCTATAGTGGTATATGTATTGAGTCTCATGTTTGATGTCATCATACCATGACAGAAATGTGTTTATGCATATCATCAAACATGTCGAAAAACGTGCGTATCTTTACAACAAAACAATCGAATGTGAAGGTACAAAAAATAAAGCTATAGTTCTAGCTAGGTTTTGGCTTTTTCGTTGAGTATCATCGTGTCGTTTGTCCTTATCACCATCATTTTCTCTTCCTTTTTGTCATTGTATCAACTACTCTGATACACTCATACTTTATCCAAGAGTCGTGTAGTAGTTCACTTTTAAACAAGAAAAAATGTTCAAGCTGGCTGTTTTAAATTTATGTGTTTGCATTCACATCATCATATCGTATCAACATCATCCATTATATAAGTTACCAGTTGTTCCCATATCTCAAACTTTTGCCAATCTAAATAAGCCAACAGCAATGCAGTAGTGGTGGTAGACAGATTGAGAGTAAAAAATTTCTCTCTGCTGACGACCAAGTCTCCAAGAAAACATGTAGACGAGATGTTTTACAACGGTGTACGTTAGCGTCTTTCAGGTGGAGTTGTTTGAGCTCAGTTGACAAAAAGGACACCCAACTGATAAGGTTTTTTTCTTCTATGTCCATTATGATGTAAGTATACAAACAAACGTGTGAAGATTGAACGCCTTCGTGCTGGCTCAAACACAAAAGGAGTGCCTCTCTCTCTCTGTATGAAGGAGACAACAGAGCGACAAGACATAATATTACATCACATAGTACACATTTTAATAATAATATGCATGCTTGCATACCTATAGATAATCGTCGTTGTCGCCGTGAATCAGATTTTTTGCTCTTCTTTCTTTTATCTCTTTCTTTCTCACTCAGCTAGAGAGCTTCCTCTTTTTTGCATTTTTACTTACTTGTGAAGAATGGGAAAATATTCTTTCCTCTTTACAAGCTGCCTTTTCTCAACGGTGGCAGCAGGCAGCAGGAGAAGCATATCAAGATCACTTTTTTTGTTGGTTGGGTGGGTAGACAACATTTGAAGAAAAAGTAGGAAGTTGGCGATGATGTAGATGTGTTTCTTTTTATATGCGACTACAACAAGCAAGCCTTCTCCGTCGTTTTTATGGATGAATGGTGAAATGTAAAACTGGAAAGCTCATTTGGTATGAAAGCATCTCGCTTCTGCCACTTCGGTTAAGTGAAGCAAAACGCTACTTGTCGTCTCCAGCAGATAATGCTGAAATTTTTTATGTGACAGTATGCATGTAATGTGAGACGCATTATCATAATGCTGCTGATGTCTATATGTTTGTACGACTGCTTATAAGTATAAACGTATCGTTCTAATAAAAATGGCACATCATCTTCATCGCTGATGCAATCTTCTTGTTGACTGATCAAAGCGGATTTTTCGCTGGTATGCTCGGTTTTATCATGGCAATGTTATCTGGTCTACTCTAGTGTGTAATCAGTGTACGACGAAGAAACCGATAACAGGTAAGGTAACAACTTTGTCAACCGGAATAAGGAGGTGCACTGGTGATAATAATGGTTATAGCAGAGATGTAATGGTAATCGTATGAATGTAGTTAAGTGACAATACAGAAAGATGAAAGGGAAGAAAAAAGGTAGCTAGAAGATCATTATTTTTTCAAGATTTTGCATAGAGATAAATCAGATTTTTCTACAAATGGTGAAGGTTGAATTATAGCACGCTGTATAATTCAAGAAATGATGATCGGTTCAGTCGAGTGATGATATGATTTGATACTTTTCTGGTAATTCTTTAGTAGAAAAAGTTCGAAGTGGTTAGAGCTGTGAAATGCACGAGAAAAGGTGTTGAGTTGATGTGCTTCTATGAATTCATTACAATGGAATTATCATTTTGTTTACCATGTAACGGTATTTCCGATATTCCCCTGAAATTTATCTGCTGAAGAACTGAAAATGAAAGGCTTGGCATTTGCCTATCACCATTCATGCTGTAATAAAAACATTTTAATGGGCTGGGAAAAAGAAAGTTGTAAAATTGTGTTTTATTCTTTGTTCCATGAATTTTTAATAACACCACTAAAATAAATTTTGTTTCATGTTCATATAGTGGTAACGGTCTTTTTTATTTTCTCTTTAACCGACTTTCTCTCCACGCCTCCTTTTCATCCATTGTAGCTCAATTCACTAGAAACAGTTTTATTGTCTCTAGTTCACCAAACGAAAATAATTTTGTTAACATTCTATGCAGCTCTCCGTATGTTTGTGCATTTTCCTAGAAAATTGTTAAGTTTTCAATGTAATAATAATCTTGAGATTTAGTGGCTTTAGGTATTTCGGTCTCATTCTCTTTTTGCACGGGTGACTAGCTTCAAAATAAATGAACAAGAGAGTAGGAAAGAACAAGAGGAAAAGGGCAAACACGGCCGGTTCGGATTTGAAAATGCGGAGAAACCCCAGAGAAGGAAATGTAAGTAGGAGTGAAATACAAGATAAAATAAAACAATCATCTTCTCTTTTGGCTCGAGTTCTAAATACATGCTAACATAATATGTAATAATGCAACACCCAATCTGTCACTGAAGTGAGGACAAGGCAGTTTATAAAACTGAAAACACACATACTAGTTTGCTTGTGCAAAGTAAGTAAAAAGGCTTGAGGATAGTGATGATGATGATTATGATAGTGATGCTCCCGTTGAGTTGATGTATTTGGTTGTAATATCCACACCCTTTTAGAGGCGACATCATCGGTCCAATTTACTTTTTATCTCTTCTCTCTCACTTTCTAAACAGCAACAAAAAGGACAACAAGAGAGAGAATTTCCCTTTTTATCCCCACTACTATCAGTACCAGTTCTTGTTCCTCGAATGAGGCATTGTATTTTCTATTCCATTCGATTTTCTGATGCTGATGCAACAAAATGATGTGCTGGAATCCCGCTGTTATTGTTGCACACAACATTGCATAACATTATACAGAATGCACTGGTGTAAAATATCTCTACTCCTTTTCAGCTAACCAGTCATCCAGTACTACTGATTAGGAATCCACTTGAGTGAATGGCAGGAAAGTGCATTGTGTTTTTCTGCGCACTATATCATTTAAGAGATGAGCTATAATGAACATATATAAGTAATATATTTAGGTATATAATAGAAATTGTCTGTAATCCTTTTTGGAACTACTTTGTTCTTTTCATACTCCAATTCACTCTGCATTTTCTATTATTATTCTACTTCACTTTTCCCACTTTGTCTGCTGATTCATGGAAATCGCTTTGGAAGGGAAATAGTACTGGTGGCGGAGAGTAAGAGTGGCACATACAACATGTTCGAAAGCGGGGTGGTCAAAAAATGTGATGAAGACTTACACTCTCTCCTTCAATTCTACAACTAAAACTTGATAGAATCATGATCATCTCATCCATTTGTTGGGCGTTCTCACTTTTCCCTTTAGTATCTTCTGCTTCTGGTGCTCTGTTGGGTGTTTTTGACTTTCTACAAAAGTAGAATAGGAGTACCCGCACAGATAATGTGTGTATGTTTTGGGTCTTTGCTTCCATAATGTGTGTATGGTAATAATGTATATTATCTTTCGCCGACTTACACTGCAACGGCTCTATTCATTTGTCAGAAAACACAACAGTCTCTGATTCTCTAAAGAGTTATGAACCCAGTGTAGTACGACAACCAGTACGTACGTCGCTGCTCTTTGTTTTATGGCGAAGGAGCTTATCTGTCTAAAGTAGGACTCACACTGCGAGATTTCCAAATAAGCAGCCACCAGAATCTTCAAAAATCCTTCATGGTTGGCAAGGCGTACTGGGGCAGACACTGTGTATGTTTGTGTCTATGAGTGTATCTCCGTAATTCCTCCATACGCTGCACTTATTCCCTCCAAATTTAATTGAAGTGAGTTTCTCCTTGGATTGCGACATAAATCCTTCTAAAATGTTCCTACTTTTATTTGTCTCATTTTCCGACATAGCAGCATTAGTGACTGTGAGTGAAGGAACGTATATAACTTGGTGACTTTAACTTCAATAAAAAAACATACTCAAAAATTGAGCAAACCATAACAAAAAACAATGCGCATCAGTTAATTAAAGAAAATACACGCAACGAATCTTGTCTTGATCTAATAATTAGTAACACACCCCAAAATATAGTAAATGTTAAAGTTTTTGAACCACATCTCTCAGATCATATGCTTTGTGAATGTTCATTAGTTCGCCGAAGATTTAATAATGGTGTGAGTTCTATTAAATGTCGAAACTTTAAAAGAGTTAACTATGAATTATTAGACAAAGCATTGACAAAACATCCTGTCCCAAAGAACTTAGATGAGTTAATCCTTGTAATAGTAAATATATTTAACATGATTGCCCCTTTTATGACGATCAAAGTGAGAGACAGGAAGCCGCTAGTTTATCTAAGTGCGCAAACTAAACAATTAAAGTTCGAAAGAAACTCTGCGTATCACAAATTCAAAAAACAATCCAGCCAGACAACCCTAGACAATTACAAAAGGTTAAAAAAGTCTGTCTCTGCGGCTATTCGAAGAGACACGGCACAATTCATCAGGCAAAAAATTAGTGAAAAAGGGTTTTGGAAAGGGATTCAAACTTTTCGTTTTC
>JAHZMV010005330.1:0-12919 GCA_027743765.1 Coecobrya sp. COE2 | reverse complement strand
AAAAAATTGCATATCGGGATTGGATATCGGATCGGAAATTTTAAAACCCCATCAGATTGGATCGGAAAAAAGTGGATCGGATCGGATCAGTTCCGAACACTATGCCCTTGTACAACAAGAGGAGCGAGCGTATATATAGCAGCACAGCATATATAGCAGCGTGCCCCTCGTGTCCTGTTTTTTTTACAATGATTTCTCCGAGAAAGAAAATGCATATTTATGCAACAAAACTTAACAATGCAGTTTTCCTCGGTTTTATTTTACATGCAGCAAAAAATAATTGTGTCACAAGGAGAAACGACAATTTTGCTAATGTAGAATGGCTTGGAAAGTAAAATAAATGAATATAAACAGGTAAGAAGGATTTTTATAAATGGTTTGTGTAAGGAAGAGTGGGAGTCTGTATGTCATGTGTGTTATCTATAAGGCTTACTCTTACAAGTGTAGTACTCCATCATATTTTGGTTGTATCTGTATGCCGTGGTCAGGTCCATTTTGAGAGCGGCTGTTTTTACAGCTGCAGCTGCCGCTGCGGCTACCGCTAATTGTTGCTGATGATGAGGATCACCTCCAATTCCAACACCAACTCCTCCGCCGCCGCCGCCACCGCCAGCACCTGAATGATATGGGTAGCCCAGCGTTGCTACTACCGAGGAAGAAGAGTCAGTTGTGGTGCTTTCTTTTGGGACGGCAACAGCAGTGGAGGAAACAATGCAATTGTTGGCGGTATTGTTACTGGAGGAGGAATTATGATTGTTATGATGCTGATGGGTTGATGAACTGTTATTCGAATTCTTTTGATGCTGCTGATACTGTTGTAACACTGCAGCCGCAGCGACAGCTGCTTGCTGATAATACAAATCACTTCGGAGATCCACTTTCACTCTTTTCAGATGAATCAATCAGCGACAATCAAAACTATAAAGTTTTGAATTTATTTTACTTGCAGGTCAAATGACCAAACTTAACAAGTGACACGATATCATGTTAATCCCGTGAAAGAGATATACAATTCACATAAAATTTGTATTCACGAAAAGTGTGAAAACTCCAAAAATGACCACCACCACTTTCAAAATCTTTTGCCTTGCTTCGTTTTTATCTCAGCACGTCACATTACTTGCTTCTTTGTGACTGAGCTACTGCTTTTGTTTTCTCTGGTGCTCGTGAAGTAATTGTCACCTTTGCATGCATAAAAACGGAACCAGGCAGAGAAGCAGCTTAGTTTGCTCTTCAAGTCATGAGCCATGAGCTATGATGGTCTGTATTCAACTTGTTCCATAAGATAGTCTTTGTACTGAATGGGAACATTAGATTTGGAATATATGCGACAGTTTTTTCTTCAAATCTTTGATGGCAATACTACAAGACCATCTCGTTGTATAGAAGAAAGAGAGAGAAGAGGCAAAATCCGTACTTTCCTCTGCTGTTTTAAATGTAAGTGAAGTGAATGTCGTGATGTTCTTTTTCTTTTTACTACTACAACAACAACAACGGCGAGGACGACACCACTGCCACTTCTTCTACTCAAATAAGTTGTTATACTTGCTCAAAGCCAGACACACGGTGCATTTTGCTCCTTTTTCCTCTCTTCTCCCCAAACTCTATAGTATTATTATTATGGAGATGAGATGTGAGTATGAGCTCAGCAGCAACAACACATAAGCAATAAGGGAGAGAAGGAGTGACTCCACCCTTTTCCACTCGAAAGCCTGCCTTTTACACACTTTTACAGGGAAGACCAGGCCTGTAGTCACCAGAAAAATGCATGCTGCTCCCTAAACCATCCATCCGGCAACTCCAAAAACCTATAACCTTCTATATATACACGTAGAGAATATGTATATACCTATGTGACATAGTATAAGGGATTTTTTCTTAAATGTATCTATCTATAGATAATATGAGCACCCATTTTTTATGTACATGTGACATTACACATATTTGTGATGACTTTATGATCATGTTTTGTTGACGATGAGAATCCGACATCCAAAAAGAAGCAAGCGAGGAGAACAGAAAAGCGATGCCATGTATTTCGGGTAAAAAGCAGGCAGCATAGCAGCCACAAAGTCAGAGAAAAAAATGCATTTCCCATTTGTCCGTTCGTATTACTCACATACTTAACTATTCTCTGTGTCATTTGATTATACAGGAGCAAAAGGGCTTCTCTCGTGTACTACTTTACTGCGTTGTCTCACATTCTACTCTGTGGACTCCACACACAAAAAATAGCTGTTGAAAAGTTATGTATCAGCACATCATTTTACATTAGATCATGTCAACATCATCATAATATCCGTACCATATACCAGCAGGCAGGGATTTGGTATTGTGACAAAAAAGATGATGAAAGATGACGATTCCAGTATATGATGACGTGAATTGAGAACTAAAAGAATTGAAGTTTGGTTGCATGTACTTTTTGTAATGCTGTATATATTACACGTGCTATTGCTATGCACGTCCACAGATTATAATGGTGGTAGTGATGGGTCTTCTGCTGGACATTGCATGTCATCGTATCAAATCAAACTTACAAGAAAAAAGTTTTAAAAAATGATACTTTTTTGTATCCATTCATAATTCAAGGGCAATGGGTAAGGAGAGAAGTTGACCAAAGCAAAAAGAGACAAAGATTGACGAGATTTTTATTCACACGATACCGTGGCGGGGATGGACACTCTATTCTCTCTGTCTACTCGTATTGAATTACATTCTTCGTATTTTATTTCATATGAGAAAACGTCTCTGTCGTTTCCTTTCATTTTTTTTTACTTTTTAATTCTCAAGTCTAAGGAAAAATCAATGTTATATGATAAAAGATAAGAAAAATATGAATGAAAACCGAGTGCCGGCTTCTTTAATGTGGTGTCATTACAGTTGTTAAAATTTATAACAAGTATGATATAATCTTACAGATATTCGAATTCTCATTGTTTTCCCAGAATATACACAATGCAAAATATTATTATGTATTTTAAAATCTTGTTCCATTTTTTTCAGACACTGAGAATCAATAGAATTCCATCCAACCACTGACAAAAAGTTATCCATGTTATGATAAGCTTAAATTCTCAATCAAATTCCCAATAAGGTAAACCACATCCGTTCGTCCACAAACGAAACTACCTGAGAATGCCAAAAATATTTTCCCATTGTAAGTACCTTATTCATATGGATACATAATTCATAGAGGTACACATGTGTGAGCTCTAACAGCAGACAAACTGATTACATTTTCCCTTTGTTTGAGGAATTGCGAGGGTGGCAATACAATTTACTCTGTAGCCATTTGACTTTCAGTTGTTAAGAATGAAATAAAAGTGTCGCGGCAGATGATGACAATGATCCAAAAAAATGCCCTCTGATGTCTCAATACAAGACAGAAAATGAAGTAACTACCGGAGTGCACTCGCTCGCACTCACTTTTTCACAGTCAATGATAATCACATTAGGAAGACTCAAGGGTCAAACAACAAAACTCAGGACAGATGATCATCTCGATACGTATAAACCCAACAAGTCAACAATGGAAAACTCCGCCATGGAAAATAAGAGAGAAAATCAAATGGCAGTTAAGCCAATATACCTACCACTTCATTTTCATTCATTGACTATCATTTACACAACCACCACTTTACTGTTAAGCTGTAGCAGAACTACATCAGAGATCATCTCAAAAAGAGCTCAACAGAAAATCTCAGAATGCAATACATACGATAAATATATATTTTCATTACCATTACAGTATCCCACTGCACTGCTACATGTAAAAATGTTAAAGGAAGATCCTCTAAAACTCTCCGCATAAAAGTCTACGAGCCAACAGCAACATGATGACAATAGGATTTTGAGAGAGAAGGCGACCAAACAAACAAAAGCAAAAAACAACAACTGGCAGGGTGAGGGAATCAGTAGCAAAAGTCATCCTCATAACATAAATGAGCAACGAGTAATTCCATTGCTAGCTAAACGGCTTAGAGTTTATATACTCCACATTAAAGGAACAATGTAATGCAAAAATACAATTTACTTTACACACTC
Organism: Coecobrya sp. COE2; assembly: GCA_027743765.1. Taxonomy (NCBI): domain Eukaryota; kingdom Metazoa; phylum Arthropoda; class Collembola; order Entomobryomorpha; family Entomobryidae; genus Coecobrya; species Coecobrya sp. COE2. The sequence goes on along the minus strand of JAHZMV010005330.1, from coordinate 8,872 downwards.
CAAGTTCCGAGTTCGGACCCTTTTTTCACAATGAACAACAAAAAGGCAAAGTAGAAAGGTATATATGATGAGTAGAAAAAAAGGGCAGAGCGCAGTCGATTATAGCATTGTAGTGTGTCCACACAGGTATGTACATACTGACTCTTTTAAATGAACTTTTAATCTGACATTGAGCAGTCCAGCTAAATCTAGCGCACACTCAACAAAAAGGTACTTTATACGTGTACATTTTTTTATTCTAATAAAGTTGCATTTGGGCAGTAGTAATAAATACATATATTTTCCAGACACCATGTCAATTGTCGCCTTTTCAGTCTGCAAGGGTCATTATTATTTACCATCACCATCATCACGAATCCCCATTCAGAGAGAGAAGAGAGAGGACCACTTTCTTTCTGCTTATTACACCTTCAATGAACTCTGTCGCGTTTAACAATGCACAAAACACCATGACGGTACGGTATACACACACACAAGGAAAGAGAGAAGTCATTTAAAAGGACCGATTCCAGCCAAATCCCATTCCTACTCGTTTATATATTATCCCTTATACCTTCATCCCCAATAATGTGAGCTCTTCATCATCATCGTCACATCAGTAACCCAAAAATCACTAGTTCTACTTCATTCATTCCACATTATTTATGTATATGGACTTTTAAAAGGTGTTGTTCAGATCCTCTGTACTGTAATGCGTATACCATTCAGATTGGAGGGTCTCCAGCTCTCTATAAAAAGTCATTCATTCAGCGTTTAGCTTTATAGCTAGTTCATTCATTCATTTATTATCATATCATTATTCATTGAAGGAACATCATAATAGTAAAACTAACTCGGGTATTCGGTGTGCATGAAATATGAAAGGAGGAGACTATTCACATAATATTATTGTCATCCAGTCATCATTATCAGTAGTACCAATACTTTATTACGTTATACACCTATTCAAGTATGTACATTATTATATCTATGCACAATGCAAAAAAGAATACCTTTCGCCGTACTTCTCGTTTGACTTTACATAATCATAATTTAACACTAGCATATCATCTACTCACTTTATTCATCTTTTTCCATTCTTTTTTCCACTTCATTATTCGTCTCTTACCTTCCTTTTTTCCTTTTTGTCATGTCGTCTTGCTCATCTTCCGCATTTCATTATGAAACACCTTTTTTCCAGGCAGAAGAGCCAAGAAAAAATGAGACATCATCATCATCTGGAGAAGCCTCTCTCTCTCTAAGCTCTTCTGTTACCATTCACGTCTTTGTACCAAAAATTTAAAGTCTCCAGAGACTTTCCGCTCCAACTCCATCACCATCAGCTCTTAGCTTTTTGTCTACTTTTCTTTTCTTGATAATTTTTTTCTCCAAAAAAAGCTTACATTTTTCCACCCACGTGCATTCGCATTCTTTCTCTTTTAAAAAATCTTGACAACAGAATATATAACCAACCGTGATATTATTAATATTACTTCACAATACTAATGATGACAATATCATCTTTATTCTTTACTGGAAAAATTACGCTCATTTTCTGAATTAGATTTTTTTCCTTTTTAAAAAGTATTAAAAAGAGAAGAGAAGCTCATAGTAGTCTACACGGCATTATGAAAGTACCACATTATTACCAAGTTATCTAGTAAAGCTTGTGTAATATGTTGCATAACCGAATGCATTCATAACAGACAAGAGGGAAACTTGTATGTGTCTTGTGCCTTGATAATGTTGATGAGAATGAAAATAATAATAATGATGATGATGAGCATATCATCATCATGAGAGAATAAGTTTGCTTTTTGACTTTAGTTAGCAGAGTGCAGTGGTAGTGAGATGAATAAGTGAGCGTTGCGTTGTTGGCTGTCTCTCTCTTATACTCTCAGCCAGCGTATTTTTCAAGAAAGGAAAAGCTTTTATCCGAGGATGATGAAAATCATGGAACCGTGAAATGGCAACAAGACCGTCGACTCTTTTTCTCTAACTACAACAATCACTGCTACCACCACCGCTGCTATTACTCACTGCACAACTTTACAACAAAACTAAAACTTTTGCCTCTTCTCCGTCTTCTACTCAACGCAACTTTACTAACTGCAACAATGTAATATCATCGTCGTCATCATATTCATGAATGAGGAATTTATCCATGATGATGGCAGTACATAGTGGCGTTATGTTTATCGTCTCTACTGATTCACTTCTGTCTGTATAGTTGTGCATCATATAGTCCATATTCAATATATCACCCACTACCACTACATCCACCAACTTGGTATATTTTACATTCTATTTTATTATTCATTCATTTTGTATTCTTCCTCTCTAATAATAGCTGTAGTAATGACCACGGAACACTCTTTAAAGATTTTACCTCTTTTCATCAACATTTCAAAAGCATCACGACTGTCATCCTCATAATGATCGTGAACAGAAATAGGCATATATTTTACCGCTGGAATTCCTTAAAATGATTTCCTTTCTAGCTCTGCTTGTCAACAGCCTAGAGGCAGAAAATCCATCCGTTGTTGTGTTTCTTATTTGTTGTTGTACGATGCAAATGTGAAAATTGCGATAATTGCCATTTTAAAGAGATTCAAAATAACTCAATAAGCACTTGCCTTATTTATTTATGAACCAGTGCGTTAATAGGTAAATGCACTGCGGCACTTTTGTATTTAAAGACTTGTTTCAGCCCAGGTTTATATATATTATATTTCCTATTCTGCATAATAATATTCTGCCCATATGCCTATACAACAAATCAGTACAGCGTGACAAGGAAACTAATGCATCACTGATTTTGTGTCAACGTACCAAACACTATAACACCACAACATGTCATCGTCATCATCGTCATATTATGAATAGTAGCAAAACTGGCGGTGGTGGTAAAGGTAGTGGAGAATATATATATCTGGCGTAGAGTGTAAAGTGATTATTATTATTACTACTGCATCACCACTACCATACATTCTAGAAGGGATATATGCATGCATGCATGGCTTGTCACTTATTCAAAATAATTGTGAGTGAATAAGTGAATTCTCAAGTAAAAGTATACCAACAAACAACAAAACAGGAACGGCCTTGACAATGACGATGATGAGGACGACAGTGACAACGATACACATGGCTACCTTAGAATAGGCACCGGTGGAAAGGGAAATAAGATGGATTTATTATTATGCAATAATGGCAAACAAAAAGGATACATTGACTTTTGCTGATTTCCTTTTTTTATTTTTAAGGCAATGGTCTGATAAAAGCATATTATGATGGGATTTGATGGATATAGGTGATATGATATTATTATGATCTTGATGATACAAGGTAGTGCAGCAAACGAAGCAACTGGTGCAATGATACCGCTAGAAAAAAGGGTTACGGATACAGTGTTACAGGCACGGTCCATAATATTTAAGACGTGTAGTAATTTTCATGTATATGATTTTTCATGTTATGTAATAAGTATGATGGATACATTTTTTTCTGCTGCAGCACAAGCTACTGTTGAATATTACATATTATATGTGTGTGCTCAATGTGTAATATGATGTTGGCTGCTGGTTATTAACACAAGTCATCCATCCATGGACGATCGACAGAGCGTCAAACTGTGAACAACATGTTCCATTCCATTCCATAATAATAATATATCCAGGAACGAAAGGAACAAGCGGAGAGAGAAAGTTTGAAGCAGTTCATAGAGAACACATCAGTCAATGCATCATATCGAAAAAATATTATGAACTGAAATGGAACCATTTATGATGTAACCTGTGTAGTAGTAAAAGTAGTATGTGTTTTTTTAGCATTTGCAATGCAAGGTATAAAAGAGTGCAAACAACGTCGATAAGATCGCACACACACATTATAATTTTAGATAAGCAATTTGTTTTTCAAGATGAAATACAAAATTATTATAGATGTTTTTGTTCAAGAAGATGATTTTTACTAGCTAATCGGTCAGATGGAACAGTGACAAGAAGATGATGATCTTTCTCTTTTGGAAGATGTCAACCGTAAAATGTTGAATTTTAGCTTTGAGGAGCGTTGTAATGCTTTCGAATGTTCCCTTCTTCTGGCCTTGACAGTCAATTTCATGGCTAAGGTATTTATATTTGCGCGCAGCGCACCGGCACCCACAGCAAAGCTCGTGATGATGATCATGAGTCTATATGGTCTGTAGCCAGCCATCCATCCATCTAAAAAGGCAGCACTGCGGAAATAACTAGGTTTCCATGATCATCGCCATCATCTTCAACAGATGATCATACGGATTTACTGGACCGTGCCAATGTTCATAGTAGATGCACCTGGCTGGAACTGTTTTTTGTGTGCAAAAAAATGATAAAAAAGGGAGAAAAAGACCGGAACGTGGTCATCGTCCTCTTTTGATGTAAACCTTGCAAATGATTATTATGTAGGATTGCATTGTTTATTAAAGTTTGATTACAAGGTTTGCTGAGAGGTTGTGTGATGTGACGGATGATGACAAATGTTGCGAAATAAGTGAGTGCCAGCAGCGACACACACTTATATACACGCGCTCCATAAAATAATAAGTCAAGTTGACTGATAAAATGTATTCATTTGTACAACAACTTTATTATCATTTTCATCGTAATTGTCTGTTATCGTGCTCCGTCATAAAATCTAATCCAGTGAAACGTAAAGAAAAGCAGAAGCTTTTCGGTTAACGTTTAATGGTTTTATAAAGCTCAAGTCTAGCAGATAATGACCATCTGTCACGACATCCCCGCTTTACGGACGGACAAAAATCTGATCAACCTCATCATCACTACCGCTGTGGCACCAACTCCACCACTTGTGTACCATTATGATGAGCATTAAACAGTCTTGCTGACTTGATGATAGGTCCTTCCATTCCATTACGATTTTTAAATTGTACACACATCACATTGCACCGTGGAAATGGGCTCAGGCACGCTTCTTGTGATCTTTGCTCATGATAACCGTAATCATGTGGCGAAGCTCATCATCATCTTCATGAGGTCCTTAGCCCTCACTTGGTGGTGGTGACGAGTGACGATACATAAACTACAGACAGACAATGCATTACAATGCACTGGCTAGTGGCTTGGCTTGAGTCTCTGCCTGCTGCCTGTGTTTATAAAACATAATATTTTTGCCACAGGCCATCTTCATAATCTACAAGGCGGTCGGGAAAATATAAAAATATGATGATGATGAGTTTGCTCAGAGATTTGTCACGGTTTCTTTTTATTTCCATTCTCTGTGCGCATTATTAGCCATTACATTCGTATGCATGATGATGGGCAACGGCGAAGATGCTCTTAAAGTGGTTTGTCGCACAATGCCCCTCAGCAGCCAATATAATGCATTGTGGCATATCTCGGCAAGTGGAATTTGTGAGTGGTAGAGGGGCAGAGATTTCTTCCACTAGATTGAATAATGCACCGGGCTTTAAATGAAAAGCGACAGAAAGATGGGAGCGAGCTGGAATACCATTCGCCTTGGATTTTGTGGTGTATGCGCGTACTGGAGACGACATGTACAGGAATGCCATCTTCTCAGGCATATTCCAAATTCCAGCAACTCCTGCATTTTTGCCATAATGTCAGTAGTAAAGGAGTGTATTACTTGCTCTCCGTCATTCTAGCTATCATTTTTGTGTGTAGTAATAATACGGCTTAGGTACCCTATTTGAGATTTTATTCACATGTAATTTGCCATACAAGTCCAAAGAGTCTTTAAAACACCTCGTATTTTCACACTTGCACGGCACACCACTTGTAAAAGATATATACTGATTGCATATCATCAAGTGGTTCAAATCGTAATATATGCAACAAATATTTTATGACCATGTTTTTACTACCTTCCTCCGTTTTCTTCGGCTGCATTTAAAAGAAAATGGATACTAAAAAACAGATACATCATTCATTAACAACGATGTACCTTAGGTAAATGGGTATGAATTTGTTTTGTATTGTGTGTATTGAAAGAAATCATGATAAAAATAAACCTCGTTTAAGAACCATGCTGGCTGATTAATATTTATCATTACCATCTTCAGCAACTTCATTCCACTTTAAAGCTTAATAATAATAATTGCAAACGACTTACTAATTAATTTTTAAGCCCGTTTTTTTGCCTTGTTTGGTCGAAATTGTAATTTAAAAATCTGCATACAGCCAGCAGACAACAATATGAATATTTATAAATTACCAATATGAATGATTGTTTCTAGAACTTATAAGGTCTTCGCATGCTCATTAGTAAAATTTCAATTTGCTAATTTACCTGTAATAAAAACGTGCTAATTAATATTGAAAACACTAATGCGAGTTTTTTTCTTTTAGGCAGCATAAAAAATTTGCATATTGATGCAATTGCACTGTTAGTGGGCAAGATTATGATTGTAGTAAAGAGTAAATGAACCATAAAGAAATCGTAATATTCTTAATGAATTAGCTTTTATTAGGAACCATAAACCAAATGCCTATGTTATTATTGTAAACAGATGCATAAGATGCATTAGATCGTAATATTTTTTGGTTTGAGTAAATTGAACTTCAATGTTCGTTATGCATGCACTTTTATTGTTAGGGAAGTGCTTATCTTTTCCCGTATCTTTAAAACTGCGATAAATTTGAATAATGAATAGCCAATTCATAGCTAGATTGGAATTCGTAGGGTTTAATTGTTAAACTGAAAATATAAAAGGAATAAGGATATTCATAACGTGAAATAGAAATTGGTGCTGTACCGTACCGTGTGTAGCCTCTATACCTTTTCTTCATGTTATCCAAAATGCATTAATTTATATGTAGAGATAGGTGGAGATGCAAAAGTTGTAAATTACTTTGATGATGACATGTCATCACTTGTGGGATATTAGCAAAAACGGAGGAGAGCCTCTCCATCTTCCTCTACATTCGTGCTATTCGAATGTGAAATTCGATTTGGGAATACTTACTACAACATAACACCACTCACTACCACCACTACCTAAAATACTACTACTACTACATTATAAACAACTGTAAATAGTAAATTGCAATGTTGGTGGTTATTTTCGTTGTTGGTGTGCTATATGGATTTAAGAAGCTGGGTAGGTATAATATGCAGTGGTGGTGGTGTTGACGATGATGACTATGACCACACAGACAAGAAAACCGCTCTCTTCCACCATCACCGCCAACAAAAAACTGTTTTATTATTAGCAAAGCATTCTCTTCTCATCAGCACCATCATCTCCTCATCTTTTTCCTTCTCCTTTTGCTACTCCACCACCACCAGAATTTTAACGGTTTTACCTGTGTGCCTTGAGTCTCTCTCTCTGTGTGCAAATGAGAAATGCCAATGTATACGGAATGAGTTAAGTGGCTCCTTTGTGGATTCTCGAAATGAAAATAATAATTTTAAGTAAAGAGCAAGGACGAGGCCTTCGCTTTCATTTTCCCTCTTTCCACAGAGTTACTTTATTCCTTAAAATAATAATGATCCTCGTCCTCTTCGTATGATGATGGTAAAATAATGTAATCATGTAACAAGATGACGCAGAAGAGAAGAGGAGAAACATTACCAGAATATTAGATACATGTATTTACACAAACAACATTCCATTTATTCCAGAGAGAGAAAATTACAAAGGCAGAAAGAAGATTGCAGAGCAAAAGAGATGAGAGCCAATAAGTCACCGTTAGAAAATGGAAAAGATGAGGATACGAGAAAACGCAGAGAGAACCACGTTTTTGTTTTACTGTTATCTTATTAACATTTAATGTTGCCCGTTGTTGGTAAATGCTTCTAATCTCAAAATGCTTTCTTAACTTGCTAGTTTCGTCTTATGACACAAAAGCAGTTTTTTCTCTTCTTTATGTACATTTTTCAGCAAAAAAAATAAGATCAAGAAGATGAGGGAGAGAGTTGATCATCAGCGCGTGATATTACAAAACAAGGTTTACTTTTACTTATGAAGACGATGATGGTGGATTAAAAGCTTCATAATGGATTGCTTGCTGCTGTGTGTTTTCTCTTTAGCATCTAAGCTCTTCTGTGTGTCTGTTTCTCTCTCCCGATGTGTTATGGACATGGTTGGAACAACACAAGAGACAAAAACGGAGCGAGTGAGATGAAAGAAAATGGGGCTTTTAATAACAAGCCATCATCCTACGTAACACAACATCACTAGTCCCACCACCACCACCACCGAAAATATGACAAATGACAAATTCCCGGAGCTGCTCAGAGACAAGCAGAGTGAGAGAGAAAAATGTTTTAATTTTAAAGGGTTCTTCCTGAGTGTACTATTTTAATACGGAGAAAAAAGGAGCAAGGATGACAAACGGGAAAACAGCGGCAGATTTTTGCTGGTTTTAACCCTTATAACAGCATTAATGTGAGGATGTAAAACTCTGGAGATTCTCCAGAGAGATGATGATGACAAAAAGGAAAAATGAGTGTGCTTTAGCATACAAATGGGACCAACGGGCATGCCCTGCCTTTTTGCATGATGATGATGATGGGAATGATTATGAGGATAACTACCATATATATTACCAAAATTAAGTTGTACATTTGGCCTTTGCCATCATCAGCATAATGCTGATGGCTGGTAATATATTACGTCCAAGGTTTGTTATGTGGCATTATGCTCCATGTTAAGTTTTTTGCCGTCATTGTTTGTTACTTTTCTTATTAATGCTTTTTGGCTCGGATTCACCAATTTCTTGTATTCTACCTCAAAAGACACTGAAAAGCCATAAGACATTTAATGTCTTATGGCTTACGTAGAAAACCACATAATGCACATGTATTAATCCAGTCAGTACCTAAGACCGTGTGTACAATAATGAATAATGTCTCCTTGTTGTGCTGTATGAAA
>JAHZMV010005329.1:0-15162 GCA_027743765.1 Coecobrya sp. COE2 | reverse complement strand
GGCTTGTTGAAAGAGAAGAAAAGTTTAAAGCAAGCAAGAATTACCCTCATCTCTTCAAACCGGCACTTATATATCCTTACACATTCCTATTATTCACATCATCGTAGAAACGAAAGTATTTCGATATATGAAGAAATTTTGTGTAAAAATTCAAGCCATGGTTGGTCTTGAAAGTTCCCAGAAGCAGCATACAGACATGCACACACTTTTTTTTATAGAGAAAGCAGCTAAAAAAGTTACTAAAGTCAAAAGCGGATAGGGGATTTTTTCTGGGAAAGTAATATTTATTTTTCACCATCAAAAATTCGCACTTTTCATATATTCGTAAAACAATAGGCCATTTCCATTCAAATTGGAGTAGCACTTACTGGCTTACTTAACAGCTCAATCACTTCACACAAAATATTTTCATCAAAAGGATTTTCCTTTTCGCTACTCCTGATGTTTCCATTGTCTAATCGCTCAGAAGTTAGCCAGCTTCAATTACGTGCTAATCAAACGGGACGGAATTATTATGGAAATTTTAGGCTCAGAGAGGAAGCGACAATCGAACCGAAAATAAACTTACCATAACCACCATATTACCTCCACAGCAGTTTGGGATTTAATTGTTTCATACTTCATAAGAACAAAGGACTTGCGATCCGTTCTTTACAACGCGCTGTGATGATGGTCTGCATAGCGTCCTAAACGTAATAATGTTATATCATAACAGTGGTTTCCCGGGACGTCATCTGCAGTCATGCCATGTTATGCAATTTTCGTTTATTTTTGCCAACACGCTCAACTTCATTGGTTTTAACAGATGCTGCTATATTGATTAAACCATGCAAGTATATCAAAGGCTTTTAAAATTTGCTCAGTTTGAAATCCAAAAAAGGAAGTTCATGACCGTTAGCGGTGTTAATGTGATAATGATAACGCTAAAGTTGTTTCGTGCCTTTACTACACATGATATGCAAAAATATACATTATATGCTGTCATGTGTATATTTCGCTAGAAATGCTCTAAACTTAAATGCATATCCACTGGTGTTAATGTGTGTACCCATCATTATCATTCTCACTTAAACAACATTGCTCAGTGTGCATATGATTTCAGTCCTTCTTTCTCCTTTTTTGCTATCAGAATGAATGACTGGATATTACGTTAAGAAACTTGGACAAACAAACTATCTTCTTCTTCTCCTCCTCCTCCTTCTTTTTTGCGAGTAGTAAGGAGACTCATGATAATCATAACAGCACACTAATGTAATGGTGCACACTTTCAAATGCAAATGCAATGCGTTTTACTTTAATGCTTGCAGTAGTACTAGTACAGTTCATGTACAAAGCAAAGTACTATGAGGACTGACTACGATGAACATTAGTAAGCAGAAGAATTATGGAAAAAAAGTTTTCCACATTTTGCCTTGGGTCTCTCTCGGAAATTATTAAAACTTGCCTTCCAGCCATTAATGACACAAGAAATTTTTGTGTGTGAACTTCTTTCAATTATCACTGTGCCACTCGACGCTGCTGCTATTGCCTTAAAAGTTTAGTATTATTATGCCTACAGAGGAAACTAACGTCTTTAAAATAAACTATGACGACTACCACCAGCACCGCAAGGATTTTTTTCCTTTATGATATCATCATGTAATGAGGATGACTCTTAAAAATTGTTCTATCATGTACTATATATTCCATAGCAATGATGATGATGATAATTTGATGAGGGTTATGGAGTTAGCTCCATTTACATTTTACAATAAGATTACGTATACAGTCTATTATCATCACTTTTTTCAAGTATGTCGTGCTTCCATTATCATTTCATAAACATTTAAGACGCTCAGGAAAAGTAAAAACTTTTAAGAAGAAAAATCTGACGAGAATGAGAATGGAAAGAGGAGTGTGTACTTGTATGCAGCTCCTCCAGGCTAACAGCTAATGACAACTTTTTAAATCTTATTAAAATTATTATATTTTTGCTTTTACGTTTCTTCGCTGTTGCGTGGACATTGCTAATTTCTGTTGACTAGAGCGAATGGAAGTAAAATGACGAGTGAGATAGAGGATTTAGCAGAAAGGAAAACAAAGTTATTGAGGTACTATAGTAAAACCTTCAAAATATCAATTAGCATAGCTTGTCTCTTCTCTCAGGTGGATAATTAACATTATAGAATTTATACACGTGTATGGCTACACCATCATCTAGACTGCAGACAGCAAACATATATTGTTATCGTATAGTAGAATTAGCATGCATAATAGTAAATATTGTAATGATAATAATGATGTTAAGTCAGGCCAATAAATCAGCTAATTAAAAATACGCTGCATATTAGCCGTCTTCAACTGGACATTACTGGGTAATGAGCATTCTGAAGCCAATGAAACCTGAAAAGTAGGCTTAAAATAAACTATTAACGATTCTAAGAAGGTGAAACAATTACACTTTTATCTTTTTGTAATTTGTCATGTAATGTAAAATGAATCCTTTTTTCTACTTTTAAAAATCAAACTACGTTATTTATGTAATACAACTGTTGTGGTAAAAACTAAACAATACTTTGACACTTCACATGTTCATGAACAGAGGTAATTTTATATTTTCATGAATTATGCATTTGAACGAAAATACAGCATCATCATGGAATACAGACCCAGTGTTATATTTTCCTTGTTGACTGCCTAACCTCGTGACTGATAATTGTGTATTGTGAATACACGTAACACATCGCTGAAACATGAAAAACTGACAGACAGACTATGATTACCTGTGTATGGTAAATAAGCGAATCATCGTCATCATATTTATGGCAAATTTCATTTTGTTCATTGTTTCCATCATCAATCCGATCATGACAGGCGAATTCTTCTTGTCGCGAGTTAACCCACTTGTATCGAGTTGCTGCTCCAGAACAACTAGCGACGATGATTTGATTATTTGACAGGATAATTGAAAACAGAGTATGATGCTGGTGATGAAACTCGACAGCAAGTGAAAAGTAGGAATGCGTGTGTATATCAGTGAATACGAAATTTCATCAGCAACTGATCAGCATAAATTTCCATTGCAACTGGAAAAGTGTGTGTATATATTTGTTATACGTTACGCTTATTGGCATTCCGTTCCTTGTACGTGGGAGAAAGCTTTCTCTTGGCCTCTTCTCACTCTATACATTATTTGTTATGAGTTGAATGCTACTTCTATTGCAAAATCATTAAAGCTACCTCATTCATTTTGCATTTAGATAGGTTATTAGCTCATTGATACATTTTTAGCATTTTATCTTCATCCTTTATATAATCTGCAGCTTAGTTTGGAAACGGTGAAAATAGTGGCAATATGCTGAAACGTCAATAAGTTAAAAAAAGGAGTAGAATTCTGTTTGGAAACTGTTATCATGTTACCCTGCTTCCAAGTATGGGAATGTGATGAAGAGACTCCAAACGGACACAAAGAGGGAGTTCTTATGAAGCACAATCATCCGTTTGCGAAAAGCACGGGACTTGCCTGCCACCTCTCCGACCAAAGTACAAAGTCCAAAAGACAAACCCATTCTGCAATTCTGGTTGCAGCTTTTGCTGTTATGTGGAATTGTTTCATTTTAGCTTTATAATAACCTAGTAACTGCAAAGTGAGTAGTTATTATATGACGATTTAATCAAGACATTTTCATAAGTAAAGATAGTAGAAATTTGTAAAGCCATGCTTTATTCATGAAGTTTCACCGAAATCGTTTTTCGTACTAACAAGTAATATAGAATAAAGAAGTAATTTTCCTGTAAAAGTAACTTTCGATTGGATCAGCATGATATTTTTTTGATAATATATGGGTTTTCACTGTGTCACTGCTCACGGTGCACAATTTATTTGGCATAAGAGATAAACCATTGACGGATAAATCTCTGCAGCGTATATTTTTATAAGTAGCCAAAAAGGCCATAATTGCATCTGTCGATATGTAATTTCATGCAATGACAATATGGATAGATATTTCTATTGATGGAGAAGCATACATTTCATTTATTACTTATTCCACAATTTTTGGTTTTACGAGCACCGAGAATTGACTGCTAACTTGAAGAGATACAGAATTACATAAATATGATGAATCAGCATTATGATTGTTTACTTTTGCTGTGACATTCAAAGTAATAACAAGACTTAATAGATTCGACATTGCAACAGAATATTTTGTGTGTAACGTCCTGGGATACCGGTACGAAACAATATAGTGAATGTGCTACATAAAACATGAATGAATAGATCAAATAATACACCACATTGCAGAATGTATCAGGGTCGGCAAGAGTCAGTTCAATCTGGAATATTCCTTATTATAATAACGTCATGTCATGGTTCATAGTGTCGACAGCAATATTCCTTTCTGATGTAAGAATCCTTATTAGCTTCAGAGCGCTTAACCGTCAACGTCATTTGTCATCCCTTATGTTTTTCCATGTATTCCCAGTGGAATGTTCGTCAGCAAAATCTGGTCATCGTACCTCCTAGCTTTTGTACACGATTCCAGTGATTTCATATTGACAAACTGGCTGGTTGAATGAATCAGTGTGTGAAAAGGTTCTTAATCAGCTTAGACCAAATTCAGTACAGAGGCCGTCCGTATACTCATGAATCAGTGAAAAGTGCTAAAACTCCTTACTTGTCGATATTATAAATGTGTCTGTCTGTCTGTCCGCCAAGTATATACGACAATGTCGTAACGACATCCGTTGATATACTTTAAAATGCAGTCTGAAAACTTTTTATACCTATCAAAGGGATTTAATTTGGCTTATCTAATTACTGTTCATTATAAGAGGTAAATTAAATTTACAAATGCATTTGCTGTTACAAACAAACGATATGACTGCAGAAAATGAGAAAGCTGGCTGAGTTGGATATACCATTTCTTGCAGTTTTCGCTACTTTTTTATACACTTATTATGCACATATACTTAAGCTAGCTTGTTGGCTTTACTAAATTGTCACTCTTGACTGTCAATAGAAGTGTGCAAGCATGGATATAATATGGGAATATGGGGATAAAGGAGGAGATATCCCACGAAAAGCGGTGACAAAGTAAACATAAAGTACAACTTGCATGCTACGCTACTATTATCATGATTACTGTGAATTTAACGTTTAACGCAAGCATGTGTTCATGTGTGGAAATGTGCTCACATGATGTTTATATAAATGGCATGCATTCATCCTTGCACCATAGTAAATTCCAGCACTGGTCAGCATAATAAGTGCGCAGAATATATGGCTTATTAAATATATAAATAAATAAGCAACCAAAGAGTAAAAGCAATCCGTATGGCGTCCTGTATTATTAACCCGTTTAGTCTGTTTGCATAAAAACTATGTAGTCAATTTATTTTCTCTGCATACATAATTTTATAATGCAGCATACATCCAAAGTCATCCTACTTATTTCCCTTTTTGTGCAGATAACTTTATCCTCTTTTTCGCCGCATTTTGCCTGTGTGTCAACGTACCTTTAATGAAAATCGTACTCATTCATATTATTATGGGCAAGCATGCATGTGTGTGTATTTCAATTTTTCACTGCCTTCTTTTTTATCTGTCTGTTGTGCTGTATACCAAATGTCTTCAGAATGAGAATGTAGGTCTGTGGGTGCTCCTTCTTCTGTTGTGGGAAGTTTGTGCAGGCATTATGAATGTGCATGAAAATAAAGTAGCTTACGATCCGATGCACACTCGGTACCTAACTAACTGCATTTCTTTCTACGTAATGAGCATCATCATCATTAATTGAATCCTACAAACGACTGACAAATAAAACATTTTCTTCTTTGTATCGCAGTCTTACTTCAAGGCACATTCATCCTTAGTAACAAAAAAAGTATCCTTCATACATAGTTTTTGAACCCCCTACACAATAATATTCATATTTATTTAATTTTTCATATACATAGTCAATGTTTCATGTATATGGCGTTTTATATTCAATCTTCAACTTCGATCCTACGGCGCACATATATCTAATCAAACACTGACATACATTTACAGAAATACTAAACGACCACGACTGTATTTAATGCGTTGAGCTTCTTGGCCGCAATTCTAACCATTTCTTTTTAGATTCCTCTCATTTTACGTCAAAGTATTGCATTTGTTACATCATTACTAAACTCATAAGAACATACAGAGCATGCATATATTCCATACATACATAATATAACTGCAGTCAATACTAATAAGTAATGAGTATATCCTTTTGCACAGTGCGTGATTGTTAAAGTAACCTCGCGCTACAGTCAGCATCTATTTTAGTGAGTTATAACGGCAAATCAGGAAAATGCTGATGTACTATTTTTACAAACTTGACTATTCGTCTGATTGTTTTTAAACGCACATTAAAGAAGTGCATGCGTCCATGTACATATATATTTATTACGCGGCTTGGTTTCGTATAGTTTTCTGCATTATCCTTCTACCAGTAATGTTATGATGATTACGGTTGTAACGACGACTATGATGATTCATACCGTTCACTCGTGCCTACAATCACTTGCTTCCTGACTAGAATTTTATTATTACGCATTTTATAGTAGTAACACCTCTTCGTCTACTACTGCTATTCATCTCATCACATCCCACGTAAAGCATTACAGCAGAAAAAAGATGCACATCAATAACAAAAGTCACAAATACAATGCAAGCTAACTTGCAATACGAACTGTCTGTGTGTAAGTATTCTTTACGGCAAATATGGTTCAAACAAATATTTTCATACGTCCTTAGTTTACTGGTGTCCCATTCACAGTGTGTGCCCTCGCAGTAAATTTAATATTTTTTATTCAACATTTTGTGAGTGAGTGTACTTAATTTTTTTTAAATATTTAATTTCATCAACAGTTAACTTAACCTGAAAAATTGCACATATGCTAGTTTTGTCATAAAATTTCTCCATCCATTTCATCAGATCAGACATTCCATTTTATATCACAATTGAGCAATAACCTTTTTTATATTATAATAAAGTGCCAATGCCACTGATGACGACGACGATGATGATAATGATAGTGGCATTTATTTCTAAATTGCGAGTTCTGCTGCAGTTTTAGTATATCATCGCCCCTATTATCCTCGTCACTACCGCCCACACACTCTCTATATAATAATACTTATTTTAATTGCATAGGAAAAACTAATCCTGTCATATTATTTTTGTCAACCGTCATTCTCCTCACATATTGCACAAAATCTCATTTCCTATACCAAAAAAATCATACCATACCATTTTTTTTAATATAACGAAAACCAAATCTCACGATTTTCCCTGCGTATTAATAGGGATAATAAAAAAGTCTAGAGGTATTGACTTAAGTGAGTGACCCGCAGCTGGTGCTGCTGTTGGCGTTGTTGTTCATGCATCATCATTTTATTACTTTTTATCTCCTCTTTCTGCTCTGCCTGGAGAAAAAATAAATATAATATGATCATCATATGAAAAGCGTATAATAATATGATGGCCTTTTCCGTATGATCACCTTCACCCACCACCACGAGTAGAGATGATGATGAAAGAGAGCAACCACTATACCAGGAGGAATACTGTCATGTAAAGAGATAGCTTAGTTAAGATAGAGATATTACGACAACTCTCTTTCACTCTCTGGATATTATTATTTTTCTGGTGCATGTGCTTGTTTGGAATGTGTTTCATTCAATATGTTCCACAGTCTGTCCAGCAGCAGTATTCCAGTCCAGTAGCACCAACCCAACATTTTAGGAAATGTATTGTTTTGCAAAAGGATAGTCATTCCAGCAGTAGTAGTAGTCGTGTAGCCCCGTGTGCTGCTGAATGTGTGTGGTCCGGAGTGTTTTAACGGCAGTACTCTCTCTCTGATCTTCTCTGTGACTCTTGACTCAAAGTACACGGTTTTACGTAAGATCCGTTGGATCTATCTTTTCATGTGCCAAGCCTACACACATTTTCCCAATGTGTTAAACAACAAGGCTTTCTCTCTCTCTCTCAAAGCAATAATAATAATAAACGGAGAGGGAGAGGGTTTTTGTAGAGGAGCAGTCAAGTGTGTTTGTGGAGAAACAATTTTTTATGTGATAAATAACTAAATTTTTAAAGAGATAAAGGAAAATAATAGGAATGTTTTGAAAAAATAATCATGTATGCATGAGCACACACATAATATATATTTCTGCGACATGCTACTCAAACTGCTACCTGTGTAAAACAAAAATCAATCCTCTTGTCTTGTTTGCAAATCTTTCCGTGTGTACTAATTTTGTGCAATAATAACATATATCATAAGAATAGAGTCCAACTGTGCAAAGGAAAAAGAGAACAATATTTTAATTAAAGATGGTTTGATATAAAACAGCAACATTTCATATATTTGTTGTTCGTATGTTGCAATTTTAGTTTTTAGTCGGGTTTCTTAAATGAGAGCAGCATAACGTCTGTCTCTGTTAGCAAAGATCAGTGACGTTTGGCGTTTGGAAGGTTTGCTAATGAAAGAAATCCTTTGAGACGGGATTAGCAGAATGGAACTATTTTAATGGTGGAATTAAAACAACAACTCGTAATAATAATAATAATGATCCCATTTGCATTCTTCTTCTAATCGTCTTACCATTTTGTTGATTGTGTGCTACACAACTTGGCAGTCTGAAGTCTGGCTCTTTGATATGGCGTACATGTGTGATTGAAGAATCGTCGTGGATGGGAAAGCGGTGTTAACTGCAACTTGTTTTTACGAGCAGCACACACAACCCCGCCGCCAGACCACACACGTAGTTATTATGCTGTACAAAGACAAAAATAATATTTTGCAAGTCGTTTTTTAGTTCCTGAGGTCAATTGAGATAAAAATGGAAGAAGAGAAAGTTTGTCAAATAAATAGACTATAGGTATATAATAATAATATGCTCTTAAATTGATGTGACTTGACCTACATGATAATAAAAAGTAGGTACAAGTATTTATGTAAGTTTAATTAGTCCTGATAACTTCCACATATGGGTGCTTCTAGAGAAAATGAGGATGGAGTGGAGTTTGATAAGCTAAAGTAAATTATTTCTGATAATATCAAACATCATTATCATCATCTACAGACTTACATCTTCATAATTTATCGCTGAATACATTATAGAAAAAAGTAAATGTTGAATAACTGTGAACGTAACTACGTAATGACTGCATTCCAGACATGATTCTGCTGCTGGCTACTAGGTCTATTGATTCTCTCCCAATAAACAATATTATATTAACACTTGACAATTATCGGTCTGGTGCTTGTCATCCAAGTGACACTTCAGTTGACCGTTGTGATTGCTCACTTCTGCTTTCAGCAGCACCACCAGCAGCAGCAGGAGTGCGTGACGAGATAACGAAACAGATCGGCATTGCTCCAGCAGAGATAATTTTTAGAGTGATTGTGTCTTTGTGGGTTTTTAAGTTTCTCTTTCGTTGTTCCGTTTCATTCTGTAGTGGTGACTCTCTCCGGCAAGATTTCCCGATACAAAATTTTTGTCAATGTTGGAGATATGGAATACAGCGGTGGAGATGAGAGAATTGCATTCGGACCCATGGCAAAAGGTCAAAAGAAATATGGCGCTACCTCGTCCCGATTTAAGAAGCAAAATGATCCCGTTGTAGTGTACAACGTGCAGCTTGGCGATACTATGCAAGGACTGGCAGTGAAATTTGGCGTGACAGTGAGTACCTATTTTTGGCTTATCGTTGCAAATTGCACCGTGCAATATACCTTGGTAATAGGGACTGATGATTTATGTGGTATTTTATTTTTTCAGACGGAGCAGATTCGTCGTGCGAACAATCTCTGGACCAACGACAGCCTCTTTCTTAGGGACAAATTACTGATACCCGTTGTGGGGAGTGGTAATGGACAGGACGGATCTTCTGGAAGTCAACAAGGCGAGTGCTCCTCCAGAACATCCTGCTCAGACACTGAGGCTGACCTGACGTCCAGTTTGGATAACGAAAACGATGGATCTCTTCCGCCTTGTCTGCATCGGCTAGATAATGACAATGGTCGGGCTGGTGTGCCGACAACATGGAGTCATCCTCTCTGTGATGATTATTACGAAAGAGACTGTAGCAATTGGGAAAATGAGTCGGAGGTGCCGCTCGGTGGAGAGTCCCTGACGTACGTGGCCGCTAATAATCCACTGGCGGGGTCAAATGGTGCAAATAATGGCTCTGCCGAAGAAGAGGATACGTTGTTTGATGAACGTCGTGTGGAAAAAACCGTTCAGGGAATGGACCTTCCGTGCTCTACCAGTAATACCGTAAATGGACATGTGGTTCGACCTAATAGCTCAATGAGTAATGGCACCCTGTCAAACCCCCTCTCTCCCACATCACAGTCTTCTAGTTCAAGAATTGTCGATTATTCGGAAAAGTCTGCGAAGGACTTCCTTTCTAGGATAGATAGTGCCATTGCATCTAGCCGTATCCGGGCAAAAACCAAAGAGTCGCAAGATGACCAGCAACCCTGGGTAACTTTTGACTCGGACGGTGAGTCCGACCATAGGCATTCGTCGGGAACTTCCATTACCACTCAAGGGCGACATCTACGCTACTCATTGCGAAAATTAGAAAAGGCACAAGATGAACTATTTCAACTTTAGGACAACAAATTAGTTTTCTCGGAAAAGAAAAATAGAGAACGACATCAACAAAAATTCAGCGATTCGCGTAAGTTCTCGTTTTTTTATCGCATCTTGATTACCATTATGTGGTCAACTAAAATTTGTTTCCAATTTAACTGAAAATGTTTTCTTATTTCTCCAGGTTCTGAGCCTCATCATAATCTCGCCACAGCGCAAATCGTGGCTTATACTAAAAAGCGTCAACCCAAAGTGTATTTTACAATTTACTGGTTCAGGACCATATACCTAAATACATATTATTATACCAGAACTGAGATAAACAATTGTATTGTTTAATAATATTTATTATACAGAGAGGGAAAAAATATGAAAACGGATTTAGTTGGCATGATAATGATACGTTAAGGCACTAATAAAAAATATTTTGTTGTGAAAACCGGCAAACGTAATTATAAAATATGTTTCACGTATTAATATATATAGCGGGGAAAATATCTAAGTCAATCAACAACACTAATTTTTCTCAGAGATGTTTACTAAATAGCAAAAAACAAATCTAATCATATACTTGATACATTTACTAAAAGTTTACCTAGAACTATCCTTGCAAATGAACAATAATATTTAAAAAATATTATACTTTTAAGCAGTTTACATAAATGTCATTTTTTTCAATTCTACCATAGTTCTCAAACTTGTTCTTGTCTTGTTCTCTTTAAAACAGCTATAAAAAAGAACGCTCCTTTTTCGTACCTAATTATTCCTCAATAACTAATCTTTAATCTGAAAAATAAACATACTAGCAAGCTGGTTTATATAGTACCAAATAACGCAGCATAATAATAATAATAATAACTAACTGTTATAATGTTTGTGTTTCAAAACAAACTTGGTATATCAGCAAACTGAAACGTGAAAAATTTCATGAATGCAATTTCAAACGTATTAATCAAGTACATATGACTGGAAAATCGTAAAACGTCTTTTTGCGTAATTTAGTAAAAGAAAACCTAATAATATATGTAACTACGTTAGCTATATTATTAAATATTGTATAGTTACAGAAAAAACTATTGTTATACTAAAAGAAAGGCTATAATAGCAACAAAATAAAAAAGAAGATTTTTTGAAAGGATATAGAAATTATAGCTGGAGGAATAAGCGGTGAAAAAAAGAAAGATTATTAATTGCAGATTGAATATATAAACCATCAATTACATCAACACATCACATGAAAGGTTAACTACCGCAACAGTGAAAGATATACAATTAAAAAAGACAAAGAGTTTTTCTTGGATATAAATTGATGGCTTATGTTGTGGAATTTTTTAAGTAATTTTTTTGAAAATAAAACGTGCATATTTGATACATGATATTTTTTAAACATTATTTTCCATGGTAATAAAAGGTAACTGAAGCAACTTATAAGAGAGTTTTTGCATGGTAATTACGATGATGCTACGGGTATGGTACTATTTTCAGAAAAGATTTATGTCTTTGTTGTTATTATATTGTCCTCTTTTTGTTAATTGTGTGTGCTATTTTGTTCTTATATTTAGAAAATGTAATCGTGCTAGCTTGAAAATCGCAATTAGTTAACATTCAAACATATCATCAAATCGGTTTAAGATATTATTGGCGCGTTCATCCTGATAATTATTTTTTTGTGTCAATGTACTACTATAAATTGAAAATATTTTTGTTGTATTATAATGTATGTATATATTTACAAAGTTAAACAACTATTTAATTATAGTATGGAAAACGCTTGATGAGAAAAAGTTACCATCAAAAACTATAAACCCAACAGAATGAAATAATAAAAAATATAATAATAAAGTGGACGATGCACTTTTGTCTGTGTATAATTTAACGTTGTATTCTAATTATATATGAAAATAAAAAGAGAGCGATCAAATTTTAAAAGTAAGCATGAAGTGTTTAAATATTAATTATTTGTACAAATAATTCTGACAATGCAGAAAATATAATAAGTGTCATGAATGTCATGTGTATACCGAGTGGTTAGAGCATATTATCTTGATACATAAAGAAAGTGTAACCTTCTGCTTGGTTAGATAATTATACAAACTATTTTGTTCAATAATTATGTACATAAGTTACTATGCATTCATTCTAATGTTTTACATCGAAAGCTGCGTAGGAGCTTTGCCTAGTCCGTATTTTATGCCTGGTAACCTTCTTCCTGCATTTATTTTCCTGAAAATAGTTCCTTTCACTGCCATTTACATACCTTCTGCATTTTTGTCAATTGCAATTCCCAAGCGGGCGAGACAGGGAACTTATTCCTTATCCCGTGCACTAACTATTAGGTATATATGTTAAAATCTATTGATAGTGTCATCATGATATTATCATATGCATATTATGCAGGGGACATATCCACCTCACGATGAAAGACACCTTGACAAGTTAACCGAAGGCAAAAAGAAAAGAGGAGAACAGCTTTGTATATATTTTTTTAGCATCCGCTCAACATTATAATGATAACATAGACACAGAGACTATTACCACTTGATAAAAATGCCATAATATGCTCACATACACCATATCAAAGTAAGTGTATTATGCTCTTTAGGTAGATGTGCACATTATCAATGAGTAGCGGAGACATTTACACAAAATAGCTTGTACGACTGTCAGTCCATTATTCATAGCATATAAATTATATCAATTACATAACATTGTAAGTTAATTTCTAATTATTTTTCCAATATACTCCTTCTATTTCAAACTTTGGTCCATAGCTCTATAGGCATTTTGTTTTGCAGAACTCTAAAAATCAGATCTACTACGAATTTCCAATAACCACGGGAATGATTTGTGCATAAACTGGTTTGACCTAATTGAATCATCAGCTAAATAATTTAAATTACAAAATACACAGGACGTGCGCAATTTATAATCTATTCAGGATGTCGTTGTGGTCATTTCTCTCAAATTTTTTTGCATTTGCTCTGCTACTTTCTTATAACCCGATATCTCGGTTTCCTCTATACACGCTAACATTTTTGTACAAAAGTGCATACCACCACACATTCATACTTGTACTTATACAATATTAAGGTCTCGTCGTCTGAATAGAATCACATCACGAAAATAACCTAACCAACTTATGTTGGTGGCACAGCACAGCTACAAAAGACATTCAGGCAAGTAGATAGTGGGATATCTCTATGAAAAATATGGTTTTAATGAAAATGCTCCAATTTTTCCATCTCTCTAGAAGCATAGGATGTGAGTATCTGTCTCTAAGTCTCTAGAGCTACCTCATACTTTACACATAATATTTTTCAATAATCCAAAACTCCACAGAGATGACTCCCTTGCCACATTGCAAATGGTGATCTTCTGTGTCTCTTGCAGAATAGACATGATTCTATATACACCTCTTGAGTGATTTTCCTAACAATTAGACTTACATTCTTAAGTCGTCATTGTGAAATTTTTAAAAGTTTTGTTTCGTATACATTAGTTAACTGGAGATAATAGTTTGAGCCTGAAAAAGTAGATATTGACTGGGAAAAGTTTAATTTTTTTTGCAAATCTATCACGTATACGGAATACGTGACAAACAATTAGTGTTGTTGGGTAGAGATTTAAGCGTGTCTACCAACAATGGCTGACCTTAAAACAAAGTTAACAAATATGAAAGTGGCGGAGCTCCGGTCAGAGTTGGGGAACCTTGGCCTGGAAAAACAAGGAACTAAAATGGTTCTGGTTGATCGACTTCTTAAGGTAATTAAGAAAATCTATAAAAATCTATAAATATATTTGGATTAGTATTGGTTTCATAATTAAATGTGAATATGTAGTGTTCACTGTTCGCTAACCTGGCAAAGCTGAAAATGCTATCTTGAACACTTTGCCACAATATATTATAGACGTTTGGTACTCTTGACGCTAAATATTAAACTAAAATAGCGTTGTAGCGTAATACAAAGTTGTAATTATGAATTATTGTGTAACTTGAAACAATTTTTTCTAATTAAATGTAAGTTGTTTGCAATAAGTAGGAGTGGGCAGTCACTTTTTATTATCATTTTTGGCAAGTTGCAACACAAAATTACAATGCAGCTATTAGAATAAAGACAGTAATTTCAATGAGATATTAACAACCGAACTGACTGACGGACACCATTAGTTTAACCATTTAACCAATGAGAGAGAAGCAGTTATGATAATAATATGCGGTTTCTTCTAAATAATGCCAAACGCTAACATTTATGGAATCAATCAAGTTAACTAGTCAAGCGTACTATAATGCTCGTTTAATGTTGGTGGCTTAAATATCACAATGTTTAGAAATACCTGATCAGGTAGGAGCTGAGGGGAATTGATTCTAAATTAAATGATTGTGGCGTATTAAACTGCTAGTGGTGAATATGTGTAGATTAATAGTCGTCTAGTTAGCCAATCGATAACTTGAATTACTTTAATACGGCTGGCATTATCTTGGGGGCAAAATATGATAAGGGTCCCCCCTTATCATCTTAAATTGCCCTCAAAGTAATGCTGAC
>JAHZMV010005328.1:0-30061 GCA_027743765.1 Coecobrya sp. COE2 | reverse complement strand
AGGGAAGAAGTAAATTATCATTAACCCCAATTCTGTCGGAAAATGGTCACGGAGGATTTTGGGACATTGAGAGAGTAGCCAAATGTGGTGAATTGCTAATGACGAAGATAAATGAGATTGGACTTAAGTAATAAACCCTTTTCTAGTTTAAAGAGTTTTATCTTAATATTTAGTAAATATAATTAAAAGATTATAATTTCACGCAGGTCTCTGTTAATAAGGATTACTAATGAGAATGGAAAAGATTGCCGAGTCAAAGATGGAACAATGGTTCCTGTACACAAAGCTCCATTTTTAGCTAGTGCGACCGAGAATTTAACGGTAGAAATTTTAGAAGTGCATGGAGGGATGTTGACCTCCATTTGTGCAGCATGTGGAGATAGTAACCATGTCAAGATAACCTTGCAAATATATTTTCAAGCCAGATGTGGGCACCCTGCTGGACTAGCTGGATTGGTTACCAATGGTTAGTTAGTCAGTTTACAGCTTCTTTACTTTACCATGATAGTTTTTTAAGTTAGAATTTTGATTGTCATTTTTAATCTGGCCATTTTGTTAGATATGGATATTAACACTATCCCAAATGCACATTTTTGCCGAGACACTGTTAAGTTTACTGATCAACTTGAACAGTATTGGAGGGATGTCGTTGATTGCGAGCACGATAACAATTTGATGGAAGCCAGACTGAATCTCATTCTAAGCGTGAATGATGATCTTGCTATCTTCTCGAACGTGATAAACCTTCCCGTTGATACCAATCGGTTAATCCTGGAAGGAACAATTGCATCCGATTTTGACATCATTGCCAGCAACGGAGCTGCATTGAAATGCCACAAATGCTTTTTAATGGGTAAACTCTGTCAGGATAATTGATGAATTATAAATTAAAATGTTTAATAATAATATGTCCCTCAATTAACATTGCCTACAGCCAGCAACAGTAAAGAATTGTCAAGTATGATAACTGGAGCCCAAGACAACCGACTGGAAATGAGAGAAATAAGTGAATCTGGCGTCCGTGCTCTGCTGGCGTTTCTCTACTGTGGGGATTTGGAGGATCCAAAAGCGAATTTGGAAATAGCTTTCGAGCTGCTCAAAGCTGGTGGCAAATATGGAATTCAACGGCTGCAGAATCTCATGATGGAACTCCTTACGAACACGAGGGATATATATTTCACTGTTGCGCTCGCCACAAAATTGTTCCTGTTCCTGAGGAATCTTCCATGTGGAGCGGAAGCTTTAAAGGCAAAAGTAATCAGCATTATGGACTCGTAAGTTTCGCAAATTAATATTAACCACAAAAACTTTATATAGAACTATATTATTGTGGGCTTCGTTGCTTTACCCTAATTTTGTCTTGTATTACAGGGAGGTCCCAATTTTGAATCCGGAGTATGATAATCTATTCCGAGAAGTTCCAGCCGCCGCCATGGAACTTTTCGAAGAAGCTGTGAGAAAAAGGCGAAAGTTATCTTACAAGTAAAGTTGTTAGACTGCCAGAGAGATTAAACCTTAAAATCCTCTACCCCACCACTGATAGCGTTAGATTATGTTAATTATTTTAAAATTTAAGTATATTATGACAATCTACTACATTATTGACTAAATAACGTTACCTTTAATTTTAAAAAACAAATGAAAAGCTATATATGCCGATTATTAATCAAAATGCATTTGCATCTTTATTGCTTTCCTTTGAATGTTCTCAGGCAAGGTACACATTTAGTCTGATTGCCCTTTAACTTTACATGCAAGTATTTATCATTCCTGCTTATCATCAATTATTTGGTCATGATTGATTATCAGTGCATTGCATTGTCTGCACTGATAAGGCATAGCGTGCAGTTGAGCACGTTGAACAAAGACTGCTGCTGCAGCAACCAGGTAAACTGCTTCAAATGTTTGGATGGAGAGGTTGCTAGTGAAGCTGCCTATGCGTTACGTAAAAAGTTACGTTGTTGTATGCACCTGCTACCTACTCGGCTGGATACACAATGAGATCATCGACCCAGTACACCCCCCACCAGCTACAATTGTATAGCCCTAATCCTAACAAGTTGGCCTGTACCACGTGACACCTTGGAAATAAACTATGAAAACGGGTATAATAAATCTTAATTACTTTTACTTTCGAGCAAACCAAAATGAATATAAAAAATGGATGGCCAATTAATTAAGAGTACAAATCTTTCCAGTTTTGGATTTCCAATTTTCTTTTCTAATTTCCGTTTATTTAATTATCGTTTTAAAATTAAACCTTACGTTCCCCCTATTCCTAATAACAACTGTATGTATAGTTATCTACCGTAACATTGTTTTCAAATCATCAATTAGCATTTTAGGGATTTTTTCTTAAACTTTCTATGAGCATATATTATTTAAGGTAACCTACATTGCCCCCATTTTAAGAGTATTTTAAGTCCGACTAAATAGATAATTACCATAACTTATTGGCTCGCAATTAATTAATTAATCATTACAATATTACAAATCCTTATTATTCTTGGGCAGCCCAGCATAAAATCAAAATCTTCAAGAGTTTTTGAGTGTGGGGCAGACTATAATTAGCTGTGGGGTTGCGAGCCGCTGGTAACATCCAAATCGGATCAGATGATTTTGTTTCTATATAACTAATCCTCTGCTAAAATAACGTTTCTGGTTTGTATAAAGTTAACTATTAGATTAGCTTGTTTTTTTCTGATGTAATTAATTATGTACAAAGTTAACTCACTACTATTAAGTTTTCCGCTTCAATATTTAAGTTAACCACCTACAGTATTTTCAATAACAATAATGTTTATTAATCAAAAAAAGTTTGCTGACAAACTATGAAGAAAGGAAAACTAGGAGCTATAATTACTGTGGTTCGCAGTAGTTCCCAGGGTTGTTTAAATCCGTTTGGAATAACATTATTGTAGCAATCATGTAATTGATTTTCACTGTGATTAAGTCTGTAATTAAACTCATAACCCATGGGTTATACACAATAGGTCGTGTTAAGGTGAATGGAGAAACATTTAACACTAATTAATTGTTGATTTTACAAATTTTCCTCCACTGAAGACAACTTAGATTTGGATTGTTGCATGTCTAATGGAAAAAACAGAGTTGAATAAGGTAAGTGAAAATGTGGAAATCGGTTAGTTAGTAAAAAATGTGGATGTGCCATTAAATTTTAATTTATTATGGTTTAAGGCTCATGAAGCAGGCCGTCGAGCTACGAAATTGATAAGAAAAGGCCTGTTTGAGGAAGCTGCTGAATGCCACCTGGAAGCAGCGCGATTATTGCATGAGTTACAGCAGAGGTTATCTGATGATTCATCAGTTCTTCGGTCTTTGGATGAGCAAGCCAAGTACCACAAAAGGCAAGCGGAACTAGCTCATATTCGAAGGTAATTGAGGGTATAAATGTTTAAATGGAAGAAAATTGTATATTTAATAAACATATGTAATTCTACTTTAATATCTTATCTTTGTCCACAGAGAGGCGTTTGACAAACTTACGAGGAAGGTTAAAAGTATGGACACTACAAAATCTAGCTCCACACTTTCTGGAGTATCGGGAGTAGTCAGGAAACCCATCAAAGTGCACCAGCAAGGTCACCACCTCCCCCAACTTGCTCATCATGAAATTCTTAAAACATTTGATGAGGCGGATTCCCTTCTCCAAATCTTATCTGAACGAAAGTATAGTCCTGGAATGAAAGAAAACAAGGTTCAAATTCCTGAAGTGACTGCTTATCAAAAACCCGTTTTCACCATCAGACCCAAAAGTGACGCAGACGTTATTGAGGAGCTGCAAATAGTAAACTCAAATCTGAGAAATTTAGTTGATCAAGTAAGTTTTTCCAAAGAGTATTTTAAGCTAAAGTGTGTTATTTTAGTAAAGTTTGTGGATTTAAACATCTTGTTTTTTCCTTCAGCTTTTAAGTGAACTTCACGAGGTCCGCGAAGAAAACAAGGTTCTGAAGAAGCGCTTGGAATCATACGAAAATACTTCATCTTGTTCCTCTGTACAGTCTGAACTTGAAAAAGCAACGTTCCTATCTTCTCTAGAAAATTACAAGCCACGTGAGCTTCCCGAACTAGCTCCGTTAGAAACTCCAGATTTTGATTTTACGGGACTTTCGTAAATCCAAAAAAGAAATGGGCACATTTGTACTATTAACTGTAAAGTTAAAGCATTAGATGCGCACTTGTTCTGTTCCATGAATATAACATGTGCAATGGGAAGCCAGTGGAAACCTTAACAATTCACTAGAACATTTAATAATGTTCTTTAGTTATTAGTCGATCAAAGCATTATTAATTAACTTTTGCATACTTATACTGTCGTTTTAAATCAAATGTGGTGTTTTGCTCAGTTCTAATGTATTATGACATTTCGTCCAAAGTTTCTCAAGTGCAGATTAGAAAATAATATTACGTTACATTGTTTTCTTAAAAAACCATTGTGTGCCGTATAGTGTATGTTTTCAGTTTTAGTCTAAAGTTTTATTAGTTTTTAATCCTTAAAATATTCACACTTTTTTAAACATAATTAAAAACAAGATATTAAATTTGTTTTTACTTCCTTATTTGTATACAAGTACGAGCTAAGATGTAATATTGTTGTCTGAAAACAGTTACGGATAGTTTACATTAAATTATATATTAGCACTGTATTACCTGTTTTCGCCTTTGTAAATACGTTTATATTTATGTAATGTACTGAATATTTAAAAAGTGCTATATATTATGTTAAAGTCAAACCTTAGTGTAAAGTAGTAATGTGCTTGTTTAGTTTATATTAAATTTTAAATGAATACCCTGAACAAATATTTTGTACAAGTAACGCTATATGCTTGACGTTTTGTTCATCGTTTTTAGTTGCAATAATACTGTACAAACCATATTGTGATAGCTAGTTGTAGAGATTTAGTTAAGGATTTTTTCTACATTTAATTTATCTTAAATTAAAAAGTTTTTCATTGAGAAATAAAACTTTTACATGTTGTACTTGCACATTAATTACTTACATCCTCTAGAACCCTGTTCATCAATTTATCAACACATTCATTCCAAAGTGTTTTCAAAAATACTTTTATCACAAGCATTTCATTTAATTTAATAAATTACTCGTACGCATATAATTCACCATAAAAATCTTACCATTTCACCTTGTCAAACTACATAATTGTAACTAATCATTTATTTTACTCATTCTGATTTCATTTCAAACTATATTCAATATAATTGCTTTCTTCTCTTTTAACTCTTGTCAAGTTACAAGATCATTGAAATTCATAGATTCATTTTAAAACTTGGCCAGCTGCTACTTTAGGGCTGCGGAAGAGAAAGCTTCCAATGCTAAAAAAATGTCAATATTAATACCAATCAATCTTACCTGTTCACTTTCACTCATCATCCAAGACAGACTGGGACAAGTGTTGTGCAAACAACTGACCCAGGCTCAAGACGTTGTCTTATGTGGGATGTGGGTAAAAGAGCCAACGCCATTTTTTAAAACAAGGGACTTATTATATAAAGGAATTTTATGTTTGTGTAGATGAAAGTACAAACATGATCATAATATCTACTCATCCATTTAGGTATAGTCTTTGTTCTCTTATTATGAAACTACATACCTGGTAGAAAAACTAGTGGAATTAACAAGAGCTTTAGCAGGAAACATGGAAACATCCAGAATTTCATGTGGGTAGTCAATTATCTATATTGCTTCAAGTGAGCCACACAACCTGATAATTTAGAAGTGAGCCCCCTCCTCCTAAACAGACAAGCCAGCACGTTTATATATGCTTCGTACACTGCAATTTAAACACTTTTTAGGTAACACTATTGTCTTATCGTATCTTATCATCATGACGAAAAGTAGGCTGCAACGGAAAAAACAAATATATTGGCATTTCAAATGTAGTTTTTCTTCCAGTCTTCACAAATTTCTTGCCATATTGTGAAGAAAAAAATGGGATATAAAAGTTGGATCAAATTTCGTATTTCATCACATTCAGTTTTCTCTGCTTTCTTCACACACCTCACTTACTTTCTCTGTTAAAATAACTGTTCCTTTCATTGATTAAACCTAATACATTTTTTTATTTCTCAAATTTGACATCGGAATTTCTTGAGTGATAGCGAAGGTAGGTTTCCAACAAAATTCTGGATCTTTTTGTGTGCAAAAGTGAAATATTCTTTATTCTGTGAAATTGGCATTTTTTGTTTCAAAATAATTTCATAGATGCGGACCTTATTCATCATCATGGCCCTCCTTTATACTTTTTTCACTTTCACATTAATCCAAGCGGACGCTCAAGTGAATTTCTCTCCTGCCTGGGGTAAGCGGTCTTCTGACCTCTTGGGGGAAGCTAAGGATCCCAGTGACTACCGGAGAATACTTCAAGCTGAGGGCTGTCCCCTGGAGTGCTTGTTTCGGTTTCAACGGTTAATGCAGGTTTGTACCAGTCCAGTTTATTTTTAGCTTAGCAGACAATGTGCGTCATGGATATTTTTTAACAATAATAATCATACAATTTTCTTTTCCCTTTCATTTCGTTTAGAGCAGAAAGAGCCCCTGATCGATCAAATGTGAGTTTTTCAACATTCCTTGCTAGGGCTGTAGTAACGCCCCTGTAGAAAATAACTAGTGGTTTCACGATGCTTGCTTTAATAGCGGTTGAAGCAGTTAATATTACTCCTACACTTAAAACCAGTATGAAGACGATTAGCACACAGAGTAGAGATTAGAAGAACTTGGAGAAAAATATTACATGGAACTTTCTCCAAACTTGTTAAGTAGCGAAAGCCACTTTATTATATACATACGTATTACATGAACAACATTTAATTTTACTAGTAAGCCTTCAAAATAATTGTTTTTATTGACGTTTAGATTTTAGACATGAAATATATAGTACATTTAAGACATAAAATGAACGGTTAAAAATTCAAGGGATAGTTATTTATAACATGCTTGTTTTTTAAGTTCTCTAAATATTGAACAGTAACAATTTCAATTTCTTAACACAAATACGTTGTAGCTATACTAATGCTATTTATAATTATTTTACTAAAAATGTTATTTTAAAAGGAATTAAACAATATAATGTCAACGCTAAAATAAATTAATTTTTAAACAATTGTTTGTTTGGAACAAATGATATAAAATTGATTTTAATAAAGAGTAAATGAAAAGTTTACACTTGCAATTAAAACCAGGTAGCTAATTTGAAGCCATTCTTTTAAACAATTTCGAAGCAGTCATTTCTTCCGTTGGGTCTCCGCTAGTACTATGATGAGACTTACGATGCTCACGGCTTTTTGAGGGTTGCTCGGTCATTTCGAAGTTGTCATAATTTAAATTAATTTCTGTCAAGATACAAATCTTTTGACGCAAGATTGTACAATTGTATCTTTTTAATTTTAACTAAAATTATGAAAATGTTGAGTACCTGGACTTGCTCGCTGTTGTTCCATTTGTTTCTTTTGCTCCTCCTCAGCAAGTTTCTGTTTCAGCTCGGCTTCTGCAATTTGTTTCTGAATTTTCTCTCGAAGCTCATGATCAAAGGTTGAATGTAAAAGAAGACCCAAGACACCAGCCCTGTTTGTAAGGGCCTGCTTGCATTGACGCTCTTGATCCAGCAATGCATCCAACTTAAGCCACTGTCAGGCAAAATAATGAACCATTGATCGCCATGCCAAATGAAAATTGCATTAAAAATACATTTTCTTTCTTTCACTTACGTATCGAACTTTCTCCAAGTCTATTTCCGCCCTTCGTAACTTTTCCCAACAATAATGACGGTTGCATTTCTTTTTAGCGATGCGACATATTTGACTCATTGGACCAGTAACATTTTGGTTTAATGGATATCCACAAATCTACATTGTTCAAAAGCGTTAAATGTAAGTCTCAAAACAGGAAAAGTTTCCAGAGAAAATTGGTAATCATAATTTGGGTAATATATCCAAACAGGTAAAACTAACTTACCGCACAATTTACAAACATAAATTACAGTTTCGACTCAAAAACACATAAAATATATTATCCCCATTTAAAGAAAATTCTACCTTGTTGTAACATCTTTCCATGTGCTTGATGCAAGTCTTCACAGACACTTCATGACCACAAGTAACGCAATAAATAGACCCTTCTTCTTCTTCAACGTCCTCCTCATCTGCATCTGGATCAATGTCAATTTGTTGAATGCTTTCAATATGAGCATCCAGAGCCTTATTTAAAACAAAAATATAAAATATTACAATTTACAAGTCATAATATATTTCGTGAATTTTATAGAATTTCTAAACTGAAGAACATACAATTCTTTTATTTTCCAATTCCTCTATAGCAGTTTTACAGTGCATTTGCTTGCGACGTATATCCTCCAAGTCTTTCTTGTTTTTTTCTTCTGCAATTGACGGTGTCAAATTCCATTCCTGGATTCTACCCGGTAGCAACTGCATTTACAACAATTAATTCCGCATTAAAATCGCATTTTCAAAACAACTGTAAATACAACATTAATAATAGTTTGTACCCTTAGTATCCTATCGGTGGCAAGGCGTATGCCACAATCATCACTGCAGTACTTGGAGCCGGTCCGAGCCGGATTGAGACATTCGTACCAATAACACTGTCGAGGTTCGTCTCTCTTATCTTCATCAGAACTGTGAGAAGCATCTGAATCTTTTGGAACATACTGCTTTCGGCCCTTTGTCTCCGCCTTTTTCTAGAGCGTTGCCAGAAAATTTATATTACTACCATAAAAAAGGTTTTAAGTAGAATGTGAAAGCAATAAAAATAAATTTGATTACTCGACTTCGTCGGCTAGACTTTTGCTTTTTGGCAGAAGCAGTCACAGACGTGGTTGTTGCTGGAGGCACCCAATCGTCTTCTTCATCATCCACCGCAGAGAAAATTTGTTTTGTTGTGAGGACGGAGGGAGCCTCTTCTTTTACGACCTTATGGACAACCTCCTTTTCCTGCTGTGGGATCACGCAGAACACATTAGAAAAACGGTGTGAAATGCATTAATTTAACGATCACTCTCAGAGCTCGTTAATTTAATCTTACCTGTTCTACACAAATTCTTTTCAAACAAGTTTTCTTCTTGCTCCTTTCTGAATCCTTACGACGGTTCTTTTTACAGTTCTCACATTTTCCACAGTCTCGTCTGTTTAGACAGCCAGAACATGATCCACATCCTTTTACTTTCTCAGCTTTCTCCGGTTTTTCTTTCACTTTTTCCTCAACATCTGGTGAAAATGTAGACCACTAATTAATGACCTTAATTGCATGTTTGATGGCTTATCAGGAAATGTCATAAATACTAATATGCCTATCAAGTGTATAATATACTCTCGGATTGAGTGAAAGAATGTGCTCAAGTTACATTAACCAAAAGTGCATAACATAATTGCATTGTCGGACAAGGTAGGCGTGTTAACGGTAACAATGTTTTAAAAACTTATCTACAATGGATGATTTTTTTTTACATTTTTATATCTATATTTATTTTAATGCATTCTACTTACGTGGTTTCTCGACCACTTTCTTGGAGCGACCTCCTTTACTGCGTTCGCCCTTGTGAGACTTATCTTTTGAATGACTCGAGGAGCCTGACTTCTTTTTGTATTCAATTTCCAAACTGGGGTCCTTTTCAATGCACCACTGACAATAATAGTGATGAATGTTGTTTGCCTCAGACTGAGTGATATTGACACAGTCTCCATGATACCATTCTTCACAGGCGTCGCATGCTCTATATATTGAGTTTTCAATGGAGAAAAAGGGTAAATCGTGTGTACATTGAAATAAATAATACAATTACTAATCATGCTGGGATTTCACATACATCATAAATCTGGTCGAGTCTGAGGTTCGGCATATGCAGTAAATTTCAGGCTCCTTGAGCAAAGTGTCAATCTTTGATTGCCTTTCTGGCAAATCAAACTGTTTTGCGATTTCTTCTTGCTGTTTAGGAAAAAAGTAAACATGATATACAATCCCATTCAAACAATGAGCCATCACGCAATCTAATTTCATAATATATGAGCAATGAATGTCAAATAGACTTCCTCCTTCCACAATTTCTCTCGCTTTTTGTTGTAAAATGTCATTCTAATTGAAACATTTCATTTGAATCACACCATTTCTGCAGACGGTGATCGTCGCCGCAGTTGCGTTTTACTTACCGTGTGTTTGGAGGACATGTTGTGGTTGCTGCTGTTTCAATCCTTAAAATGGGAAAGAGTATCCTTCAGAAATAATATTTGAAACGTAAATAAATTAATATAAAGCGGAACTTGGAGGACAAAAGTGGTAGTCTGACGGGTAGTCACGAGGCTGTAAAAAGACCTACTTTCTCCAACAAGCCTACTTTCTGGCACACCGCAGACGCCCTATCCTAAGAGAAACCTCTGTATGACCTGGTAATTCCCTTCCTCCAAAATGTTTCAGACGCAAAGTCTGATTTCCAAATTCACAGTAGAACGCACGTCTCTGAAAAAAAGAACAAAGAAAAATGATTGTTCCAGCCTCCAAATGCAAATCCATGTAAGTAGTTTATAAGCTAAAGGAATTTTCATCAGTTTCCCAACGACAGGGTGAAAGTAGCATTGGGAAAATGTAATATATCCTTGTTAACTGAATAAAATAGGTAGGTACGACCCTCTATCGTGGAACGAAACTAATAATTTGACGCGTAGATGCACACATGTAACAATTCTTGTCGTATCGTTAGTATGCCAGTGGAGCCAGGGCTGCAGTAAGTATGCATGTGCCAGTGACCGGGCTTTCTGTAAGATCACGTCATTTTTTGAAAGTAGGACACCACTACTGGGCAACAATTTCCGTTAATGAAGAATAAATGTAATAATAAAAAACACTAAATAATCCTGTGTATAGCCATGCAAACATATTGTGATACAACAATGTACATGCGTATAGAAAGAGTGAAACGGAATTGATTAAGGGAAACGTTGTATTCAACGCAACGGTAACGACACACATTTAAATGGGTAGGTATAGTGTAGCGTAACTTTTATGTTGTACACTGCATTAGACACATTTATTACCGGGAAAAGTTACAAAGTTTTCTTTTCCTAAGAAAATCAACAAAGATTTGTTAAAAGGAGTAAGCATGCGAACATGTAGCATGAGGCTGTCCAAGCTCAATGCTATCAATATGCATGAGCAGCAGCACTAGCCCCTGACATAAGAACCTACATTCTCTCTGAAAAGGAATGAGAAAGTTAAAAGATTTGCAAATTTGGAGAGTAATAGGTTTGCACATTATTGTACTGTTGTGTGGTGTGTCGTACAGGTACCCCGTCGCCGTCACCGCCATTTCATTCCTGCACCATGCCAGCGTTTTGCCTTTGCCTACTTTCTGCTTTCTTTCCTTATATTTTAAAGAAATTTTCCACCTTCTCTGCGCGCTCTGTCGTGGTGGCTTGGCTCTATACCTTCTTAATAACCAATGCCAATGGAATAAAGGGAAAAGTATTTTTTGAAGTGTGCTTAATGAGAAGATTGCATGTTGATACACCAGTCGTCAAGGTCCGATCAAATGATTTTGGTGGCCTTCCATGTCTCAAACAACGTCTGTGTGCATAATATTCTTACATATTTGTTGGAAGAAAGTTTGTATCCAATAAGTTGTATCGGTGGGTGTTGTGTGGAATTGAGCCATAAGAAGACATAATAAACTAAGCTTCTTTCCCCTTTCGTTGAAACTCATAATATCAATATACAAATGTACGTATAATATATGTATGTGGTGCATGCATTTCCACCACACTCTATTGTAAACAAGTAAAAGTATGTGTGTAACAATGTGATATAGTGAGTGGTGGTAAGTGTTAACGACAAAAGATAATATAGTATGTAACGAGGTGCTATACAGAATCTACAAATTCTTAAAACTACTCCTCAAATAATGCTTCGCTGACACAATAAGTATTTGTCATACTTTCTGTGCTTTCTCCACAATGAAGCCCATTCTTTGTCATGGAAAATTCTCAGCAAGTGGAGCAATAGCAACCGTGCAGTTGACTTCCGGTTTCAATCAATCCTGCCGAAGTCAACCTATTTCTTTCCTTTGGTATGCTGAGGGAAGAATATATAATGCATAGCTTTGACATGCATTACATGACACAAATACATATATACATACTAATACTGGCATTATGAATGAGAGTTTAGAATCTCTAGGTACGCTCCCATGTCGAACCATTAAATATTATTATATTCATACTACACCAGTACATTATTATCTTTAAACTGTACTATGAAATATGTTCGTCTGGCAAAATAATATACCCATCACCAAATGATGTGAGTGGACATGCTCATATATTTATGCATAATTCTAGGTTTCGCTCTCTTACTTCTCCTTAACATCATTATTCTTATGCTTTTTGTTCAGGTGCTCAAGGCCTAGAGCTAAAAACCACATCAGCGGGACTAATATACAACTACGTTTACTAAGAATGGCGTCAAAGAGAAAACTGTGGCGGTGATTTTCTCGGCTATAATGTATAATGTAATGTATGCACATGACATGGATGCCAACCAGAAAATATTATATGAATCATGAGAACACCTTTCCATTATAACAATTTTCTCTTTAGCAGTGCTGTGTGTGCAAGTGGTGAAAATAATAGGCAGGAGCTGCAGTAGCAGTAACCCTTTGCTTTGGGATTTGCAATAAGACAAGCTTTATTTCTCCAGAGAAAGCTCAGAAGGTGGGCTAAAGTAGTCAAGTCATTTCACTTCTTGTTCCTCTTCAATAAACAACAACAACAACAACAGCAGCACCCTGACTTTCACTCACTCCGCTTTCACAGCAATACTCACAATTGTGGTCATAGCAATCACAGCGGAGCAGGAGCACCAGTTGTGATTGTGTGATATTGCAATTTACTCTTACACCTCATACATTGATATCAAATTACCACCACCACACGTCCGTGTGAAGCCGTTGCGCTTTATTATGTAGTATAGTAGTAGTAGTGGTGGTTACTGTGGTGGGGCGACAGTGGAATATTCTTATTAAATTCTCTCTGTGTACCACAACTAATACTACTGCTTGTGTTACACTGATTTGAAAGGGGGCTGGTCACTACGATTAGTGTACATAGCTTATACGTAATATCGTGACACAATATTGCACACAGATCTCTCTGGTGTACATGTTCCCACATATCAGAGGTGTAATGAGGGCAGCAAGGCCTTTAGATCATGAATGGGTTAGAGATGTGACGAAGCGATGAACTCATTCAAAAAAGTGGGTCGACGCTGGACGTCGTATTGCCAAACGGTTGTGGATTGCCAACGAGGATGGACCATTTTTAACTCTACTCCATCTCAATCTGACCACGCGCACACAGAGAAAGCCAGCCAGACCAAGAAAAAAACGTTGTTTGCTGCTCAAGCATTGTAACTACCTACAAATATCGCTTCTCTGTCTTCCTCTTCGCCAATGCTTTCCCCAAGGGAATCAGTACTCAGCTTACTTTTCTCATAACCACAATTAGGCCTCCTTGTCGCCTCTCTTAGTCAACAGTAGTTTAATTGGTTTTTTGATCTGAGTGCAATAAAAATGATAAATTCTCATCTCTGAGTGTTCACAAACTACTCGTTTTTCAATTTTTGGGGAAAAACATTCATAAAATTTCTGGTCATCATGTTGACAAAAAAATTGGAAATTTGTGTGAGGTGAAAAACTGTTTTCACAAAGAGTGTCCCTTTAAATTACTCCGGGAGATATTGTAGTAGTGTGAATATAGTTAGTTGTTTCCGAAAATATCAAGTGCAATCCATATCCCATTTTTGTGAAAAAAGCATAATACCATTGCTTTGTTGTGTCTTACTTTTGTATCGTTTTAGTGATAAAAAGTACGTTTGAAGAAAAATCTTTCACAATTTCATGCTTTATGTTAACTAACCTGACGAATTTTTTGTGTGAATATCAAAAATTTATTTTTGTTCATG
Organism: Coecobrya sp. COE2; assembly: GCA_027743765.1. NCBI lineage: Eukaryota > Metazoa > Arthropoda > Collembola > Entomobryomorpha > Entomobryidae > Coecobrya > Coecobrya sp. COE2. Next base: position 16,062 of record JAHZMV010005328.1, on the reverse strand, counting down.
TGTTTTACGGGTGTTTAAGAGAATAAGTGACTAGTTGATTTTTTGTAACGACAACACATTCTTATGGGAGGTGGGAGAAAATCGAATACTGGGAGAAAAAGTGTTAACGCATACAACGAAAAAGAAAGACAAACTCGACTTCAGCAAGCTTCTTATCCCGTCACCATGGTAAGTTTTATTTCCCGTTCCGTCGCTTCTATAAAAAATCAAACGGAGCCTGTGTGACCAATTTTTATCCATGTGTTTGTACATCACCTTGGCCCCAGTTCATTGAAGGCTACTATGCTATTTTAATCAGTGTTCATTTCATAACAAGACCCTGCTTTCCTAATTTGCAGTTGGTGGATTTACAAGTTTACGTTGTACCTAGAGAGAAGTGGGTTCTCTGCCGGAGGCTCTACAGACACAACATTGTTGAAGAAGGAATTTCTCTAGGATTTGTCAGGTAAAGCAAATTACCAATTAACAACCTTGCGGACATATTATGATTTTTTACCTCGATTAGATGAAAAAAATTACTAACCATATTACAAAATTATAGCTGATGCATTAGTTATATTATCCGTATCGAATTGAAGCTGCGTAGCACTAGAATACATACAAGGTCTCTTGACAATAAAATAAATGCACGAACTGCATCTGCATTATCAGTCAAAGCTGGAAAGAAATTGACAACCGAAATCAACGTAATGATGATTTGATTAGTCTGCAGTTATTGTAAATGACATGGGTGTGAATCGACAATAGCCTTAGTAGGTATGTTGTTTCAAAGATGAAATGCATTGCAAATTGACTTTGTAAATTTATCACAGCAAAAGACCGTATCGCATGTCATTGTCTACTTTATAAAAAATGCGTTTGTATAGACAGCCTTCCATCACCATGGTCGTCGTCAATGAAGAAGCTCACTGCTGTGAGCTAGACTACTGACCAAAGCGGTTCTCTGCGGTCTGCACATTTTTCCAATCATCGTACATATTCAAGCTAAAGACAGAACCAATCCAACAATTCATGTAACATGAACATAATCTCTTGCCACAACGAAATTTTTTAAGGGGATGTATATAAAAAATTATTATTGCATAGAGTAAACTTTTCGCAGACAATTTTTTTCTCAGACCATATATGTCGGCATTTTCATTTTCCCTTTTTACTTGTTCATTCACTGAAAAATAAGGGAACCAAGAAAAAAAAAGAAAACCGGTACTATACAGCCAGTAACAAAACTTGAACAATGATTATCGTGAATCAATAGACGAAAACCTTGCACTCGAAGGTTACTCCTCCACCTTGGAAATCTCAGCAGAAGCAAAGCTTTTCTCCGTCAGTCATCACCATTTCACAACTACACAACAATACTAATAATCATAATACGTACTTGTTAGTCGAGTGTACTTTGCTAGTGAAAAGCGCTGTCCGGGAGCTATCCATCAAACCTTTGTATCTCATTCTTTTTAAAAGGAAGTCACACAAAACTAGGGCACACACACACAACACCGCTACTTTCCCTGCCACACAAAGCATTATTCCCCATTATGATCATTAAAGCCATTTTCCTCATTGTAATAAATTCAATGACCGACACGGTAGCGTGGCTGGGAGGATTATTAGGGACATATGCATTTTAAATACAAATATTTTATTAGCTTGATCGTCTGCGTGGCATTGACACATGCGTGCATTGTTACAAAAAAATGAGGCATTAGATTGTACTTTTTTTTCTCTTGGGGAAAAATTAATTATGGCTGTTGCAGGGACATTTTTTGTAATAATTTGCCGAATAAATCACAACAGGATCTTTGCTGAAGTTATAATGACCGCATGATGACAATGTAATAACCAACTGTGATTTTGAAATATCAATTATTTCAATCAAATAGTTGTAATCAAAGCTGTGTCCAAAATCGAATTGCATGCAAACACATCAACAATAAATGAACGAATCAAGGTTAACTATAGTTTGTGTTGATTGTATATGAACATGAACCACATTAATGTGAACGAACTGATGAGAACATTTCAGAGGAAACATTACGATAGCCTTGCAACACTTTTATATTTTTTCATTCATATATTTACAATCTCATGTTTCATAGAACTGTGTATTATAAATACATATTATTTGGTAACCAAGACAACAACGTGAAGGTTTTTTTATATTCATGAGGAAAATTTAGATTCAGTAATAACTTTGTAACAACGTTCCAAAATTATTACGACCAATTGGCATTGACAAAACGTGTATAAGCTCTGCTTGTGGATTACATTATTGTGCAAGTCAAGGACAAATTGTGTGAAGAAGGTATAATAAGAAAGTCTTAGCCTAGGCGGAATCTTTACAGGTTAGCCAACAATTGAGAGTCAACTTGTTACTGTTCAATATCCCAATATATGAATGATAGTAACGTACTGATTGATATCCCTTTCGATCAAGTACTGCGTAACAATTTAGAAAGTAAATTAGATTTTGAATGAGGTGAAATGTATTGTTTGATTCATGTCCTGCAGAGCTGTATTGTAATCAACCTTCCTTTTGCCCATCGTTCATTCAATTTTGGATATCTCATTCAAAGATTTCCTTCTCCGTTCAGGTTTTTGCCAAACTTGTAAATTCATGCGGAAATCAAGTTTAATATGTAGCCAGTAAGGTACTTTTGTACACTGTACGTCAATGTCACCAGAGTTACAAACTGTCCATTCTAAAATAAAATTGATAATTTTCCATTCAGTTTTTCTTTGCCCGAATACAATACACAATTAGGATTAATAATATGACTTCCATTTTGAGGAGGGAAAAGAGCGAAAAAACGGCATTGTCATAATTTTATAGTGGCAATTCACTAAGGTATTTCGAACATCAATGGAATGTGTCGAGACACGCGAAAAGTCAAATAGTTACTGCCTCTGTATTCCGGACTTCACAGAGAAAAATAATCTCGGCAAGACGTCATCCGCAGGCATGTAATCAGTGAATCAAACGACGTAGGGCACTCTGCTTGTTCTGATGTAAGGTCTGTATTTTGATAAAAATTCGGAGGAGGGGCCTTGCATAATATTATAGCGTATTACAATAAACAAAGTTACTACCTCATTATCATTTTCTCACAGTTCTCTCTATTTCATTGAGGAATAGTAAACGATATGTCGAATACAGTCTGTCGAAGGACGGCGGAAATATGAGGGAAAGTACGGATGTATCAGTCATAACTGCCGAATGACGTGCTAGAATATTTTTTCTGTATTTGCATAGCTTTCTTTTTCTCCAATTTATCAATTCGGTGGGATTGATATCAGAAGAAGAAAAAATGCATATGCCAACATTTTATTTCATGGCTAAATAAGATTTAAGGTTTTATTTGACCGCCCTTCAATGCTTCTCACGTGTCAATCTGATGAAACCCAGCGGTTACGATTGGTTGACGCAAATAGAAAGTCGTTAAACAAACAAACAATTTATAGTCGATTTTTTATGGTTTTTTTCCCGTGCATAACACCTCAAGCATCCAGATTACTCATCTTGATTATATTTAAAATATGACGTTTATAATTTATGCTTTCTCCAATTTTCAGAGTTCTTCCCCAACTGAGCATACACAATTTACGACGAGAACTACAGCTTCAACTTGGACCTGATTTGATTCCCCGAGATTTTATTTTTGTCAGAGCAGTTGGAAATATTTTTATACAGGTAAAATAAAACCACACATTGTAATTATGATTTGCTCTGAATTTTCCTGGTAATAATCCATTTTATTCAGGAAAATGAAATCACTTTCGTGTCCACTAATACACGCTTTATTCCCAACATGAATTTCCTCCTCGCTCCGCCCCTTTCTTTTCTTCCCTTCATATAACCGGTTGCTGAAAGGAGGGAGAGAATTGAAGAAAAAAATGAGGTCACCGTGATTTCGTTTCAATTTTCAGTTTCCTTCGAGCCCACTGACCCACTTTTTTGAAATCAACGCTACATTTAATCTAATGATTCATTGTGGCCTTTAATTGCACCCCTCTGACATATTTCCCTGATACATATTCATGCTTTCCATTTTATAAACCCTGATTCAAGTATATAGCCCTGAAATTTGCATGCCAATGCTGAATTTCTTGCAGTAATAATTACATAACGTGTCGGTAATCGCTTTATAACATAAATGTTTGTGGTACACCAATCTAACATCAAATAGCCTGTTTTCTGATTTCGACAATTACTTTCTGGATTATTGTAACAAATCCATCATTTGCGCTTTCTCATGAAAATTTGTTCGCTTGTTAACATAATTCAATATATATTTAAATTCATTTTCCATGTTCTGAATTAATTTGCATCGATAATGAAATTTAAGGTGTATATAATGGATCATTATTAATGGTAATTTAAAATTATGCATGCATTTTTTTACCCTGGAAATGTTTAAATTGCAGTTGAAACCCAAACAAGAAGTTGAATTGAAAGTGAAGAACTTTATCCCACCCTTTTCTCCCGAGCCCGAAATATATTTGCTTGAGGTACTGCCCAATGAAGATCCGAGGCTTATCAGCCCATTGCCGCTACTGATTCGCGAAGACACACCGCCACACATTTGCCATGAGCTGTGTCATCATAGTTTGGCTCGAAGGCGTAAGAATTTCTTTTTTTACTATCGCTTTGTTTCATTAAACATCCTGCTTTTATTTTTAGTTAGTCATAAAAATTTCTCTTTCACTTTGGGTTTTTTTCTTGGAAAAAAATCTTACAAATAGTTACAGTCATTAGCTTAACGCTTTTCCCTTAGTAGAGCATTAGAAACATTATTCAAAATGTCACCTAGACTGTGTTTCTGCAAACATGTGTTTCATTTAAGTGCACAGACCTTCATAATTGGCCTAGCTATTTTTTCTTTAAAGAAAAATGTACCCTGTTGACCATTAAGTAAAAATAATCAAAGCAAAAATACATTTTTGTCGTTTACCATATAACAATAAGAATATTGTGTAATTTTTTGTAACGGTGTAAATACTGCAGAGATGCAGTTGACACGAATGAGAATATAAACTGGACTTACAAACAGAGTACAAATTTTTCCTTTACTACTTTCAACAATGCTGATAGGAAGCCAAAGAAAAAAATCAGATCATTAGAACAGAAGAATGCAATGCATTTATCATAATGCCATGAACGTGTATATATACATAATAATATACACCCTAACCATTTTTCTCCTGCCACTTACACTTAATATCTTGCCCTGAATTCTAAGTGAGAATCACAACGAAAGAAAGAGAATTTGTGGTACATAAATAACCAGCTATGCCAAAATACTGACTGACTAACGGAAAATGCACATATAAATGTTGGGTGGCCACAAGACGACGGACCGTAAAATCAGTGGACGATAAGAGAGAAAACTAAGAAATACTGTGGCTTTCTCTCTTCTAACACGCCACTTCTCTATATACCTGTGCGAAACGGGAGATCTTGGAGTGCGATAAATGGAATCAGGTCATGCTCCTTTCATAAAAAGGCATGCGTTCAGTTTCACCTCCAGTCCATCATCTTTTTTAGGATGCTTACTGCTAATGCTAGGCATATACAATTGCTTATATTTTTGGGCAAATATGTCATTACCTATATTTTATGTTATGTGTATAGAGATGCATGAAATTTTGGTAGAAAGCAAATCAGAGTGAGTCGGTGTGTCGCTTTTTACGGAGAAAGAAAAGTATGTTAGTACTGCATATTATACAAAGTGAGGTGTTAATAAGTGGGTAGGTCAAATAGAGTTAATAAATGGTATGATGTATTCGACCTGCTGCTCTGCTCTTGTCACATACTTTTTTGAGTAGTGGAAAACCATTTATACAGTTGTGTGGAAAAGAGTAAAGCTGTATAGGACTTTTCATGCTGCGGCCCCTGGAACAAATTCTTTCTAGCTCTCTTTTTGCACTTGCGCCTCAGTAGTCTTCCAGCTCCCAACTAATAACAGTCTGCTTATCGTAAGTATATTCAAGTGAAAGTCCAAATTAGATTTCCCTTTGGGCTGTCCTTTTCCCCTCTGCTGCTATTTGTCAACTTGATCTTCATCAAGAATAGCATATTATAGGAAACTTTGGTTTTGTCGTCATCATGGTATGACAAAAGTGGTGGTGAAAGTCATGTTAAAAAATTGTGGAATATTAGTACCATCATCCACACTGCAGTCACTACCATCCCTTCTGGTGCAGTGTATCGGTATCTTTAGTTGTTCAATTTCCCAATAGATTTTGATCAACGTTTTCAACAAATTTTCACCGACTTTCTTTTATTTGTGTCCATTTAAGCGGTTTTTTTCTCGTATTCAGTTTTGTTTCTTTAGAATTATAAATAGTAAAACTTGGTCAACAGTTTCTACTAAATGAGCTGTTTACAGTGCCACCCAAACTTTTCCAGTTTCACTATAATTAGTACTATTAATTAACGCTTTCAATCAGGTTTGAATATACAACAGAGAATTACCATGAATATAACAATTATCCTCCCCGCTGTCCATGTCACAAGTAAAAGACAACAGCGGGGTGACGAGTCTCCCCAGCCTACAACACCTTTCCCTCCAATCAGTATTACACCTTCACCAACTCCTTTCTCCGAAAGCAGTACCTACAATCCTGACGACTACAAGGATCTCATTGAAGAATACAACAGAGAAATTGCGGAAAACCACTTGTCAAAATCAAGAGCAGAGATTGTGGCTCGACAGGCAGCCTACGATGACGTGGAGATAGCCCGGTCTGATGATCCTGGAACAACTGCAGGAAATGGAAACGCATCTGCATCTCCGCCCATAATTACTCGAGGAGCAGCAAATGGCGCAGCTCCATGTCCGTACTGTTCATCAACAGAGTCGTTAAAATCGGATACTTCTTTCAAGCCTCTATCTATGGACAGAGCTGCCATGGCGATGAACGCCATACACAAGCGTAAAAACGCTGCAAGTAGTGGGCGGAGAGGTACAACGCATACATCTCCTTCAACCGATAGAACTACTGAAAGCCCGTCCTCCGTTGACACCGTTAACACTGTGATCCAAAGCAAGGCTTACGACATTCTTGGAGAACTCAAGCAGCCAGAGCAAAATGGCGTTAATAAGTTTGGAATAACATCAACTCTAGATGATTCCTTTGAAAGTATCGACTCTGGACAAGATCTAATAATAAACGATGATTATCAGGATCATCATTTTCTGTCTGACTTACCGGAAAATCTAAATGAAATTATTCCCAAGGCTGATACATCACCAATGTCATCCAAGAGGAGCTCTGCTGTCACAGTTATTAACGCAAGAGAAAAAACAAACACGCCATCACCATCTTTTTCCCCATCCCCACCACCAGTAATGCAAAGTGACTATGTAATGGCGACAGAGGAGAGACATTTAGACTTTTTGTATGAAGAGGAAGAAGAAAACGAGGAGGAGTCTACTACAGATCAAGTCTTGCCACTTTCAGATGTAAGTCAGGAAAAGATTGTTCTGGAAGAGGATGAAGGAGAATCAAAGGAAGAAACTGGATTTGAACAGGAAGATCAACCAGAGGAAGCGACTCAAGAGGAAGAGCAGGTTGAAAATGCAGAAACACTCGAACAAGAGGCGGATAACGTGGAGGAAATGAAAAATGTAGAAGAGAAAGTGGATGAAAGCATGACGGAAGAAGAAAGTAAGTTGGATGATAGTAACCAAAGTAACCAAATAGAGGATGACAGCCTACATGAGGAAAGCAACCAGGTTGAGGAAAATGATGAGCAAGGCGAGGAAAGTAAACAAGCAGAGGATGAGCAAGAAAACGAGCAAGAAGAAGTTGCTATATCCATACTTTCACTCAATGATAGTGGAAACGAGCAACTTGAGCATGACATTATCCCCGAAGTTGTGGATAATGACATGAACATGCAACAAGACACTTCACTCCCACACGAAGAAGAGACACATGAAGAGGTTGAAAATGAAGAAGACGAGGAGAAACTCAATGTCGAGAAAGTTGACGATGAGATAGCAAATGAAGAAAACGAGAAGGAAGAAAATAATGAAGAGGAGGTGGAAGACGGAGTGAAAGTTGAAGAGCAAGTACCTGTTACGGAGGAGCCGGGAAATGAAGAAGTCACGATTATAGTCACGCAAGATGACATGCCACCAGCCAATTTGGCAGACAGGTGAGCGAAATTAAAACTTGTAGTCGTACTAAATGTCTAATATTGTATTGTATGTGCGTGCTTTCCTTTCATAGTAAAAATTGCTCAATGAAGTATGATTTTTTTATATTCTAGTGACGAAGAACACGAGAAGAGCAACACGGATGTAACTGAAAACGACGAAGAACAGGAGAGCTTGACCAATGCCAAAAGCCCTGTGGACAGTGCCACAAGTGATAATGGAGAGATGCAGTCTGAATCCCAATTACAACAAGAGGAGCAGCCACAACCTCACAACGAAGAACTTGAACCTCAAGTTCAACAGGAAGATCAGCCGACAGAAGAAGAAGCACCTTCGCCACAACATCTTAACGATTCTGATGAAAAACCTGAATTTTATGAAGAGGAAATTATCACAAAGGTAATTCAGGAGGATGCTGATGTGAAAAATTCTGACAGTTCCTATTTCGAGAGTCATCACGAGCTGAATGACTCTTTTTACAACCTGGAGAAAATTGAAGACAGCTTCACACAGCATGCTTTTGAAGAAGAGCACTCTATTGACGAAAAAGGTTTCGATGTCTCTGAACAAAGCTATGACGCGTCTGAGAAAAGCTTCAATTTGGAAAAAGACTTTGAAAATGAGAGTGGGTATGAAGACTTTGACAGAAGCTTTCAAGACAGCATTAACTATTTTGACAACCAACAACAACTCCACCATCGTCACCAGAATGGGGCGAAGGGAAACAATGGAATAGGAGATCAGAGAATCCATAGGCAGCACACATTTGCCGATATGCCTCCACTTCCTTTAAAGAAGACATTAATGATTAAAAAGCAGAAAACTGAGGACTTCACATCAACTACAACAACAACCACCACCACCAATGTCCCACAATTAAAGAAGAAACCAAAGCCTTATCCAGACCCCCGAAAACCAGCAGTATACCCCCAGCGCTTGAACAAAACCACATTGGCAAGACAGGCATTGGCCAGGGAAAAGCGTCGGATTTACGTGGAAGAGCGTATTCAGAATTTCATGCGGAATACAAAAAGTATCCAGACGCCATACGGTAGCTTAGACAGAAGCTTCTCGATTGACAAATCCAACCATAAAGTCATGAACTCATCTTCTTTCTCACTCTCGAAAATTTCAAGTGACTCCAAGTCAAATAAGTATGAAAAATTGCACCATATCTCATCATCATCAACAACTTCTCATCATCGGCCAAATAATGAGAGTCTGACGACACAAATATCCTATCGCAAGTCTAAAATCCAGTCCCCTCAGTCGCTCCCTGACATAAGCATAATCGACTATTACATGGCTCCCTCCCGAGGACTACTTACATCCACACCAGTGTCAACATCCAAAACCAAATTATCATCCTCGCGTAAGTCGCATCATTTGTCAAGTAGCATGAGCTCCATCCGTAGTCCCACCATTGGAGTCGCTGAAGTTTCTGTGATGAGTGGTGGAGCTGGTGGAGGAGCCTCACCACGCAGTGGAGTAGTCATTGATTCCATTCCTGAGGAAACATCAGACTTTTGGAAGGCCATTTCATCAGAGGAAGGCTATTTCTATACATTTCGCGTTCGACAGTCTGGACCAGTTCAAATGTTGGACAAGGCAGTGCAAACTCAAAGTGGTCCTATGAACTTTTCCAAAGATTTTTACTCTACTTCCTACTCTAGAAAACGCGCCCCTCCTCTTAACAATAAAAGTAGTACAATTACGTTGCCTCTTATTGACGATCGTAAGTCCATGCACACTGTGCTACAATGACATTCAAAAGAGGTGAAGCTAAACTATCATTTTTCTAGCAGCGATACTGCTCCCTCGGCAGCGGCTGCAAGTAGTAACACTTTTAAATCTAGTGGAAATAAGCATAGTCCGGTTGATGATCATTCTCCAGGTAGACTTCCTCGCATACCTAATCAACGTAGTAATATGAGACTGTAAACGTAGGAGTAGCTATCAGCATCTCTATAAATAACTATCATTATATTAAATCCATAGTATCATATAGTAGCTCATTGAATTTAGTAAAGTTATTACCAATAAATAAAGTCAATAAAAAGATTTATTGCTGTAAAAACTAGACGGACGTCAAGTAGCCTATGTTTCGGATATAATGGCACTCCGTATCTCAAGTTATTTTACAAAGTAGGTAACACAGTTTTAGGAATGCAAAATTATATAACGACACATATACGCCCAAGCTTTCTCCACCCTCGCATTATTCTTGTCGTTTTCTCCCCGCTCTCACTTCCTCGTGAGCCATTGTAAAGAAGTCTTAGACAAATGACGAATCAAATAAATGGATGACCGCAACTTGACTAAACAGAATGAGACCAGTAGTTGAAATGAAACAGTTCGCAAGCCACCTCAACATGCAACATTAATTTTCTCCCCGAATGGAAAAAAATGGGATAAATCTGTAAGTATATGTTTAAATATAGATGCTCCTAAAACCCTCACTGGCAAAATTTACATAGCATTTTCCACACTGACATGACAATTAATCCAACACCCAAACCTAATGTTACGATATCATTAACAAACATGGCATTACAACCTAAGCCTAATTACAAAAAAATATATAACTGATTTCATTTGGAAAACGTGAACACTGCTATTATCATTAAGTTAAAATAGACATACTTATGACAACAGTGTTCCAAAAATTTATTACATGCAACTGCTCAAGGGTTTCTTATTGCCCCGTTTTTCTTGTTCTAGGTCACCATTTGATTTGTTTGACACCTATTTATTGCTTTTGCCAACTTTATGCACAATTTTTCATTAATGTTTCCGCTTTTAGCAAAATTCATTGCAAAAAAATGAATTGTAACGATCGCCTAATTTACCGGTGGTAACTAATAAACATGAATACTTTATGCTTTCCCATTTCTTTAGGGGACAAGATATTACGAGAAATTGCAGAGACAGTCCAGCTTCGTCATGACGCCGAGTTACGACGAGCTGAATTGATCCAGAGGGCAAATGATTTGCAAACTTTGATCAAAGAGAAACGGGATAAAATCAATCGGGTAAAGCAAAAATAAAAGAAAAAACTCTTATTTTTCATTCTTGATAGATTTAAATAGAAATAATGTTGCTTTCCATGATGCTTATGATGGCAAACGTGCGCATTTTCTTGAAAGTGTGACATGACCTCAATTACATCCCATTTTTATACATATGCTGCAATCCACATTGCCTCATTTATTTCTGTTGGCAGTGATTTGTGAAGTTAGGAATTATTTCCCCAATTTCAAGCTCCCTTTACGAATAAACGTGTATGAAGTAATATTTTTAATATTCCGTTTTGCATGAAAGTACTTTACCCGAGTACCTAAACACTTTCTCTTGCCAAGCTTGAAATAAACGGCGACTTTCTTTGTAAATATACCCGGTTGCATTACAAAATGAAAGCATTACCTGTGGTGGTGCATGCCTACACGACTTGCTGCTGCTCTACCTACTCAACTCTTTCATTACTCGGAAATTGAGGCAGATATATTGCGTGCACTGTGTCACTTCACAGTGCTTGATACTTAACAGTTTCCTATGATTTGATTTTGAAAAAACGGGTGGTCCGAATACCCATATCGCACAAAATGTTGCTAATATAGTACCCCTCCATTATATAATGTGCATGAGATGATATCGTTTTACAAGCTTGTCACAAGTGACCCCAATTAGGTTTCTAGCCTACCTTTTTACTGTAGAATTATGGTCAAGGCTAACAATTTTTGTATGCCAATGTTTTCTTAATGTACGCGAGCACTATATACACTACACGACATATTAAAATTTCACTGTATACAATTTATTAAAATCAAGTGGGTAATTATAATATTATAAAAATAATTATAGTTCCCCATGCTTCCTTTAATAAACAGACTTGAGGGGAAATTTCAAGCCGTTATTTTCAGTGCTTTAGGAACTTTAGTGGAAGCATTACGTGTAAACCATGTAGCAATAAAAACGGTTTTGAAAAATGAACTGCATAATTTACACCGGCAAACTTTGTGTGATAAAATCACCTTGGTCAATGCCTCTCCATATCATGATTTTGTACATTGTACCATTTTTTAAATGGTTCTTTTTTTACGGTTTATTATAATAGTGTAATTATATTTTGTACAGAGACATGAATTTTGGCACAAGAAGTACATAGAGGAGTCGTCTATGACAAGGCCACTTGAGGCTGCTTGCAACTCATTACGGGCCGAGTTAAATACCGTACACAGAAGACTACTGGCTCATTTGGAAGGTCGAGATTTACCACTAAGACTTAGAGATGGTCCTTCAAAGAAGGTAATCCATTTTAAAACAATGACCAAGCATAGCCAAGGCCTATTTAAATAAGGCTGGCGATACATCAAATGTTTTCAAAAACATAAAATATCTTCAGGCTTTAAAATTTTTTAATGATTTTATAAAAAACCCTGACAATAATTGTGTCACAATTTACCTGATTTTACAGGCAAATTACAAGATCATGGCAGCCAGACTGCAGCATGAAATCAAGGAGTTACAGCAGAAGGCTAAGGCCGCTAAATTGAGACTTGAATCGGAAATTAAGGTTAGCTATTCCTGTTATCTGGCCTATTTTTTCAAAAACATTCCTATAACCAGAATTAATTTTTAATTGATTAATTGCTTGGATCTATTTCAGTTGAAAGAGCAAGCTGAAAGAGAAGTGAGGGAGTTGAGGAATGATCTGGCTCACAAGAAAGTAATCATGTCACTGGCACGATCCCAGATTGCAGCCTTGCCGTCTGTCCACCCTAGAGGATATGATCCTTTAGGCTATTGATATAATTTTTTAGGCTAATTGGTAATGTGTAGAAACTTCACAAGAAAACGACAGAAATAATTAATAACAACTGCAAATTTCGATGTGATTGGTATTTCTTGTTTAATTGCTTTAAAACTATCCCCATTATTGTCCCCAACCTTTTTGCAAGCAACTCAGAGACAAAAAAAAACGGAACACATTTCAACCTAAATGACAATTTAAAGTGAATTATCATACAATGCCATTGTATTACCAGGGAAACACAGCAATACCCACAAACCTTATTTTAAATTCGTATGTTGTCCAAAAATATATCATTCGCAAAAAATGTTTTGTTATAATTACTTAAACGATAAAAATTGAAACTACCTACCTAAAACAATGATATAGCAAATTAGAACAAAAAATAATATTCTCAAAAAACAACCATATTTAAAAAAATAGATCTAATTATTATACTTAATATGCATTTGCACATTCGTACAGACAGATATAATAAATCTCTGTTATTTTAATTTTGATTAAAACAGGTAACAATTTTTTGAATAGTTTTTTAGAGTTTTTAGCATTTAGTTAAATGGGAGGAGAGAAAAGCTCCTTCATGTAGTGTACGAAGCTACATAAGTGGAGCAATTTATGAATACAGTTTAAGTAAACCTATTTAATGGTTAATGATACAGGTAAGTTTTAGAAAAAAATGGGAAACAGAAGGTGAGTGATGTGACTGATGCACTTCCATTGCCTATTAATTAAGGTAAAAAACCAGTATAAATGCGATATTTCTTTTAGAAAGTGAAAACAAGAAAAAATAATAATTTGTTTGATTGGTGAACTTATGTAAAATATTTAATTGATAATAATAGAATTATATAATTCAAAGAAATATAAAACGCCTGGATATACGTACACCCACACTAAATGAAAAGGGTGCGAGAGAGGACTAAAAATTTATTTTGATTGACCTAATCCCATTTTTTCACTAATTACGTTAGCGTTCTTCCATTTAATTAATAGATTTTGGAAAATTAAAATATTTGAGCTAAAAATTTAGATTTATTTTAGGAGTAGCATGTTGAAAGAGTGTAACAGCTATAGTGTGTAGTTAGCAGATAAGATCTAGATCTGATTCATGCTTAGGGTTTGACTCAGATTCAAATCTTCAGGCAATGACTTGAATGATGAGAGGGTTATCAACAGTTTTTTAACTGTAAATTCCTCTCAACATATCTATTCGTTCCTGTTCTATTTTTATGTCCATATTAATTATCTACATAAATATTTAATATTTTACTCTTTAATTAACATTCAATCAATATATATCGATATGGTTTATCTCTCTATATTTTATTACGTGTATGACTTATTATTGGATCTCATTTTTTGAAATTACAATTTCTGTCAGGTTATTTAATGAGTGACATTTAATTAGTAAATAGATATATTAACACAGCTATATAGCCTTTTGTCATTATAAATGACACCATAACTAATTCCTATAAAAGAGATAAGTGCAATTTCTCAAAGCAAAAGTTGTTTTAATTTTTATGATTTCAATCTAGCATGGTTGGCTAGTTAACTCAGGTTATTCATAATATTCATTTCAGAATAATATCTAAATGAGTTTATCTCGAGATTTAGCACATATAATTTTTAAACTATATTTTCCTTGTATTTTTCCATTTGGATTGAAATATTACGAGATTTGGCCACGGATTGTCCCAAAATATCACAATAAAATCGGCAAGGCTTTGGAATGCAATGGAAAACAATAATAATTTTCGGAAATTATTTTGAAATAATAAATTTTAGCTTCTCAAGTAAACTTAAATATTGTACATAAACGAATACGCACATAATGCATATTCCCTAAAACTAAAGTATAGAAAGAATAATAATTTGTAACATTTAAAAATATTTAAGGTGAACATGTATGAATTAATAATCACCGAATGTGACGTTTCCAATGTACCAAGATAGATGAAATAATGTTTAAGTGTAAATGTAAACGATTAAATAAGTCCTATCAGTATGACTAGTAATTAATAATAATTAAGTTTACAAGAAAAGAAATTTTACTACAAGGATGTGTAATTGATAAATCGTTTTAACAAAAAAATAATAAGTCAATTAGTTAACTAAGAATACTGGTAATTAAAAAGAAATTATATAACGAACGGGTTAAAAGTTCACGATTTTATTTTGTGCAACAGATGGAAAATTTATTTTCTCACGATATTTTAAATGACTGGTGTTTAAGTTTCTTTGTTTAAGTGCGATAATTAACTTTTGGGTGTTAATTAATTAACTACATAATATGTACCTATATTATTTACCTGTACATCTGTATATAAACATTATTATTATTGTGTAATAATGAATAACAAAGCATGAGATAATGATTCATCAATTAGTTCCTTTCGTCACTCCTGGTTTACTTAATTTTTCCAGGTTAATTTAATGAAACATTGCACACATCCTTTACAGTGTTTAATATCAACAGTTACGGTGGTAAATGTGATTGTGTATGTGCAACTGTAATGGTAAATATTACAATTAAAATGTATGTAGACTGTAATGATGAATTTTATGTTTTTTCCTCAGAAAGGATAATTGTAATAACAAGTAAAAAACCATTCGAAATGTAACAATCTTCAAAATTGGCGTTTAAAGTACCTTTTCTTATCATGTGCAATTATTTCGCATTGTCAACAATAAATGGCAAATCATATCGGCAATTGTTTCAATATATGGTTGGATCATAAAAAGTGACAAAGCAAGCATACAAAATACATGAATAATTAAATCACCTTTTCCGTTTTCCCAATGATCGGCTCTAATTATTGCAAAAATGACTGTCAGCATCCACAGATTAACAAATTAGTACATCATTTTCCCGAGATTTTCATCATTCATTAGATGAATGAGTATTGACTCATGTGTAATAAGCAAACCAATTAGTGATCACATTATGGAAAAAAGGTTAATTGAACATTTAACTGATTGCAGGCCTCCAGGTACCAAGCAACAGGCTTAATTTAAAAAAAGAGTTGGACACTTTTAAACGACACTCACCTTTCACACAGGCACAAACACTGTTTGTTTTGATGGATA
>JAHZMV010005327.1:0-18415 GCA_027743765.1 Coecobrya sp. COE2 | reverse complement strand
CAACTCTATTATTACTGCCATTGTGAACTCAGAATTTTTTACAAAATCGTCAATCTCAATTGAGTGGAAAACCATATTATTCAACATGTAAATTAGTCAATGCTATGTATGTATTGTTTGCAAAATTTTTTACAAAATCGTCAATCTCAATTGAGTGGAAAACCATATTATTCAACATGTAAATTAGTCAATGCTATGTATGTATTGTTTGCAATAATTTTTTTACAGATATTGTCTCTGTTTTTTAGTTAACTAGATTTTTTTTCTCTCTGACTTGTTTTTTTTCCTATGGACTTTGTCAATTCTTTGATGTTTTGATGAAAATGTCTGCAAATAAAGACTAATAATAATAATAATAATAATAATAATTTATGGCCAGCATATCAGTTCATAGGAGCTACAATAGCAATATATTTGTTGTATTTACTTCTTGCCTGTGAGAATCTAATTCAAGACCTTTATAAGATTTGTATCGCTTCCTTCGCAATTTTAATTGTTGCACTATGTTGTATTTATTTGGATTTGGGAAGCCAAGCATGATTCGATTTGGGATTTGGTCGATTCGAACCGAATTTTGTCCGCCGCGAAAGCATGGAAGGATTGTGGTTGGTCTCTACATTTCTTTCGGAAGCGTCCCCCAATTATACTACAGGTAGGAGAATTCCATCCAATGCAAAGGGAAAGAATCACAGCATTTCGTCGATTTATTTTGCAGAGAACTGTGTTTCTGGTGCTAAAGACGAAAACCATGCATGTATATTATACATATGTCAGCAATGGACTTACAAACGATTCAGAGAAATACCAATTATTGGTTTGTCGGTGGGTTAGAAAAGTATATTCTTACTTTATCTCGAGGCTGGCTATTTTATTTTCAGCCTGTTCCTCTATGTAATTTATCCCCGGTATAAATGATTTTGGTAGTCAAACCATGTTTGCTCGAACACAATTATGTTCAAATTGGTTTTTTATGAAATGTAAACATTCCATGTTGGTGAAGGTGTTCCATTTTAGAGAAAGGTCTGCAGGAAGCCTACAGAACAAAATTATACAGCTGTGTTGTGTTGGATTTGGAGAGTTAGTCCATGGTCTGCTCTAACAAAATTTTGGGGATTGCAAAAACATGGAGAGAGTATTGTTGGACAGTGCGTTTCTATCGGAGCTGTCCATCTATTGCAATAAAAGTGGGAGAATTTCATCAAATAGACAGGGAACGAGTTCCGGCATTCCTGAGATTTATTTTGCAGAGAACAGCGTCCCTAGTTTTAAGTACCAAGGCGATGACCTGGGATATGAGTCAAAACTAAATTGTAATAAGTTTGGAAAAGCTTTTTATACATTAACTCTTAGTTAACAATGAGAAGAGAATGAACAAATTGTAGATACTTTTACTGTCACCATTCATTTTATATGCCTAGCAAAATATTGCAGAAAATTCAATTTCAGGAACCATAATGCTTCCACCAATTTATTTTAAGCAATTTATGAGCTTGATAATAGTTAGTTATAGATTGTTTTTTTCTAACATTCTTTTCGGTTTTTATTACCAGTCATTTATTGTAAGAATTTTGGGAACTGATATGGTACACATATTTTTAGGGATGAATTGCACGACTTACTTGTTTATTATTATTAATTGAAATCGACTTGCCCACTAATTCAAATTAAATAGCTAAAACGGCAAACCACTTAAAACCTTGTTTCATATTTATTACTCTCCCTGTATCCTACACTACTGTTAAACTGCTATAATTTCACTCTACAAGATTACCAAATACAACTTAAATTGTTTTGTTATAACATAAACGAAAACAACAGCGAACATAAGTTTCGCATCTTGTAGGCTCCCGATATGCTGTCGAATGCCTTACAAGTATACAATAATTTATTCATGTTTGCTTGCTTGTCATCTATAATTTACATACTGCAAACACCTACGCTTTTATTTACAACCAAAGAACTTGGCAATCTTAATAACTACCGTTTTGTGTAAAATATGCCACTGATTTTGAATATGTCGGTCTAAATAACAAACCATAAATATAATTGTGTATTGGTATCAGAAGTGGCAATTTCTTACTTAAATTCAGAAAATACGTTAATAGGTAATGTTGTGAGTACTACCTAAAACGGGATGACATGCGTTTGCCTGAAATAGTCAAGCAATTATTGTGCGGTTCGATAAAATTTATAATTTATTGTAATCCATGATTTGGATGTTTTTGAAACTAAAATATTCTATAATTATTGTATATATAACCTTCACTCAGCAAACATATTTGCTAAGGAAATTCAACGATATCAGTGTTTCCGTAACCACATCGACGTAGAACAGGAACAGCTAAAATTCACACCGCTGGCAATATACGTATATATATTTTAATTTTTATATTTGCATTTTGGTATACACCAACATATATTTTTGGTAAAGTGTGTAACGAAATTCCTAAATGTTATTTACATATTGTATTAATCTGATGACTATATTTGGGAGAGAAAAAGTGCATCTAAATCTTACTTTTTGAAATTAACTAAACCTGTTTCTGGACTTTTTAACAGCACAGGTTCCATTTACTGTTATTTCCAGCAACTATATTTGTTTTCCCATAGTAGTATTCCTGATAAGGATTCAATTTGATGTTAGTTAATTTTTAAATGCGAATGTTTTGGTAAGTTCGTGCTAGTCAGTTTTATAATTTCAAAAATTACATTAATATTACCCGTCTAAAGTATATCTTAAGCTGTGCTAATCTGCAAAAAAGTATTAGGATTCAAATTCAAAACATTTTTGGAAGCTGAAAATTAGCGCTTCCCGAATCGAATTTCTTCGTCCATCGGTATCTGAATGGAATATTTGAAAATTTTTCTCCATCGAGACACAGCTGATTAGCAATGCCTACTTTACCAGTAATTCAAGTATTACAATTGACAATTAACATTGGAAATGCTTTCTTCAACGTAATTCCAATCAGGTGTACATCTTCTTACTTGATATACCGCCTTTCAGTAAATCGAAAAAGTAAGCAATGGACACAGATACTTTGGCCTGTAATTTTATCAATTTCGTTTTTCTGGTCAATGTACGACTTTTATAAATATTCAATTCTTGCAAGCAAACCCGACTTTTTTCTAATACTATTCTATGGTTATGTTGTAACTTTAAAGATTGGTACGCTAATTGTATTACTCGTGTTTAACCAAAGTGCTACCCATATTTGTCACTTTTTCAACTGCGTTTTGGGAAAACCTAAGGGATTTGTGTCGTCCTATCAAGCGCACAACACTGTCAGAAAATCAAAAGAAAATAATTCCTTGTTTTTGCTATCCCTATTGTGTTGCTCGACAGGAAGCCTATTAACAACTTCAGTTGTTATTCCAATTATAATATATTTTTTGTCAGAAAACCAGATATTCGTGGTGACTGTGCTCAAAATTTTGCTGATAGTTCCATTAGGAATGCTGGCTTCAAGCATGATAGCAGTGTCATTAATTGTGCTAAATGAAATACGTAATAATTTAAGACAGCTCAGGTAATCTAAGATAAATGCGATAATGAATATATGGATAAAATGCGTATTCAGGCCATAAAAAATTAATTGTTTAATTCTCCAGATGACTGGTAATGGAAGCTAGATCTTCAAAATGTGAGGAACTGTTTAAAGGCATTGCTCTACTGTACCGGCAAATACAAATTTTGGTAATAATAAGTAACCAAAGTTTACAAGCGTATATGTGGCCGGCATTCCATTTCCTCGGGGCAGCAGGAACTATATTTGTGCTGTATCCACTACTTGCATTTGGGCATCTTCTGCCGAAATTTTATAATATCTTCTTGGGTACATTGTCAATTTTAATTGTTTTAATATGTTGCATTCCTTTGGATTTGGGGAGTCGGGCCATGATCGACTCCTGCAGAATTTTGATCGATACAAAAACATGGGGGGAGAGTCGTTGGACCACACGTTTCTTTCGAAGCTGTCCACCCATTGCACTGAAGATTGGAGAATTCCATCAAATGGACAGGGAAAGAATAGCTGCATTTCTGAGATTTATTATACAAAGAACTGTGTTCCTAGTGCTGCGAACGAAGACAATGAGTGAAGGTTATCGGTTACCATAGGTAGCAGCTACTTATGGGGTTTCGAGCAAATCATCTAAATCAAATCTGACTGGATTTGTGGTTTTTATATTGAATCCCAAAATCTGCACTAGATGTTTAAGCCTATAAAGAATGCCGCCATGCTAACAAGTCTGCAGCATGTGGTAATGTTGCGGACTGCCAGATACATATGAACAACTCCAACTACAGCGTTGTAGTGACTACTGGATATACATCCAGTTGATTTGCATGTTGAAATGATGGCAGCGAGGACGATGCATAGGTTGAAATCCTGACAAACTTGGTTTGAGGTCAATAATTCGGATGGTCTGAAACAGGTAACGCATAGCAGAGCCGACAGAAAAGTCTGGACAAAGCTTCCCTTGTTGGATTTACAAAGTGACCTTAGAAATATTAGGTCTCCAATGGAATGTGGCATTAAAGTTACGTTCCCATCGAGGGAATGTAGGTAGGCCGGTAAGCCATTACATACAACGGATGAAGTTGTGTGCTACGGAGATTGCTCCCGGCTCCCGCCATCACGGTAGGACAGGAGCTTCCATAAATCCGCGAAAGTTCTCGCAAAAAATTGACACAAGCACCGTTTACTACTATCCTTTTCACTTTCCTTGTCTTACGACATTTACAAAGTTTTAGAATAAGAAATGTTAATAGTTCCCACATAGATCGTGTGATAAAAATTGGAACAAAAATCCTACACGTGTGTTATATCTTCGTATTAAATCTATCTTCCTTGAATATTTCGGAAGAGTCCAAACCCATCTATTTATTCACTTTTAAAATTAATTAAATTAATTCGGCTTATCAAGATAGCAAATGATTGACAGACGACATACCAGGGCATTGTTAATAAGAAGAATTTCCAATGCTTTATACATAGTGAGAAAGGTGTAGATTGAGTTTCTTTCCACTGTTACTATGAATACATAGGCTGGTTCGTTTAATTTAGTTTTACAGTCTTAATACCTACAACACTATTACATGCTCAGTTGCGTAGCTTAAGCTAGGCGTATACGCATTTATTTAAACCTTTCAGGTTTAAAATTTAAAATTACATTTCTAGGACGGAGAGAAGGTTGATTATAAAAATCGAATTATCTCACGTTGACCATGAAATTGTCTAGATGTTCGAAGACTGAACGCATAGGAAGAGAGAATATATTAACACCTTTGGAAGAATTCTAAATAAATTATTAACCGGATTTAAAGTTAGGTCCGAACTAAGAGAAAAAATATATACCTAATGCCTACAATTCCAGTTATTCAAATATTACAACTGACAATTAACATGGGTGGTGCTTTTCTCAACATCATCCCGATTAAATGTATTTACTTCAACTTGAATTACCGTCTGTCAGTAAACAAGAAACGTAAAAGATATACAACAATACCATGGGTTTTAACTTTATCGTTTTCAATTTTTGTCTCAGCGCACGACTTTTACAAGTACTCCGTTCAGACAAACCAAAGAAATTTGTTTCTTATTTTGTTTCATTTCCTTCTAGTCATGTTGAAGATTGGTACATTTGTTGCGTTTCTGGTGTTTAACCAAAATACTAACCATATTTGTCACTTTTTCAACTGCATTTTAAAAAAGCCTAAAGGATTAGCGTCGTCATGTCTAGCAAATTACAACGTAGGAATAAAGGAAAACAATACGTTACTTTTGATGTTACTAATGTGTTGCTGCCCTGGAAGCATATTTATAATTTCGGTTGTTATTCCAATAACGGCGTTTATTATGTCAAGGAGTCAGCTTTTCTGGTTGACTATTCTGAACAGTGTACTAATAGTTCCATTGGGTATTTTGGCATCGGGTATGATTGCGGTGTCATTAATTGCGTTAAACGAAATCCGGAACAACACAAGACATCTGAGGTAATTTTAAATAAATAATCAATTAAACTTTATATTCAAGCGATTGGAACATTAATTGTGATATTCCTTAGATTGCTTGTGGTCACAACGAAATCGTCAAATTGTGAGGAGTTGCATAAACGGATCGCTATGATTTACAGAGAAATTCAAGTCTTGGTAATAATCAGCAACCAAAGTTTCCAGGCACAACTGTGGCCTGCATACCAATTCGTTGGGGCTACAATAGCAATAATTTTGCTGTATTCACTTCTTGCCTTTGAAAGTCTAATTCAAAATCTTTATAAGATTTTTATCGCTTCATTTGCAATATTAATTATTGTAGTGTGTTGTATTCTTTTGGATTTGGGAAGCCAAGCGGTCGTCGATTCGAACAGAATACTAATCAGCACGACAGCATGGAGCCGTTGTTGTTGGTCTCAACGTTTCTTTCGTAGCTGTCCCCCAATTGCACTAAAGGTGGGAGAATTCCATCAAATGGATAGGGAAAGAATCGCAGCATTTCTCCGTTTTATTTTGCAGAGAACTGTGTTTTTAGTACTAAGGACAAAATCGATGTCTGTATATCATCTGCCAGAAATTGACTTACAAAATGATTAAGATAAATTAAAAAGGAAAAGAAAGTATCAAGGTATATTTATATCAAGATAGAAATTCAAGGTATTTTGTGTGAAAAACAAATTCAGTAATCCTGTTAAATTTTATAGAAGAGTAAATTATTATACTATCCCAGGTGACACATAAATACAAGTATTAAATATACTTGAAGTTTGGAATGTTGTGACATCATGAAAGTAGGAAATATTTTGCCTCAAAATAAAAAAAAGAACTGAACTATCGGGAATGGATGTAACTTGAATTTTTAATTATAATTATTTCTACGAGTTCAATAAAGGCATAGTGTTTGTAGGATTATATTGAAGAAAATGGTATAAATATTTTAAAATATGTGGAATAAAGTAATAACAATGCAAAATATTTAATTTACACAAGCGCCGCTTGATTTTCATACATAATTTACTTACCGTAAATAGGTTAGCTTATATTTACATTACAAGAGTTTGACAAACTTAGCATTACTCTTTTGTAGAAAATATGCAACGATTGCGAATATGATGGTAAAGTGTAAATAAAAACCGATACATGCCAATACGTATCGATACTACAAGCAACAATTTTGTACTCAAATTGAGGGGGTAGCTTGTAGAGATATAATTGGTTGGGTTTAACATAAAACGGGATAAAGGACAGTTAAGAGATATCAAAACAATCATTATGTCGTTCGCTAAAACCTATCGTTTATTCCAATCCACGAGGTGGAAGTTTTTGAAGGAGAAAATATTATAGAATTATTTTATTAATAGATTCTACTCAGTGAAAGCCCATTAGCTAAGGAAATTCAACGATGTCAGTGTTCCTACGATAATACCGATAGCATATTATCCGGCGTAGAGCAAGGACAACTTAAAAATACAATGTTACATATATTACCGTCATGAGGTAACGGAAAATCATTGTCATTTATGTTTTACTTGAAAATCAACAATCATCCCCTCTCCAGTGTAATAACAAATACTCACTCGAATCGTTTCATTTTTAACACATTAGGTATATTTAAATCAATGATAAAGCCTAAAATTCTGAGAATTGGTCATAGTCATATTTTAACTTTTATATTTGAACAAAGTTTACGCCAACTAGATTTTTGGTCAAGTGTATAGCTAAATTATTAAACGTGCTAAATACATATTTGCATTAATCGGATTACCCTTTTTGGAAGAGCGTAAACACATACAAATTTTAATTTTTGATATTAAATAAATTTGTTTTGCCATCAAGATGACGACTGATGGTTGAAATTGTGCTCACAAGTGCAGCTTGACTTCATTCTAATATTCTTAGAATGTGTTGCATTGTTCAGTTTTACAATTTTAAAAATTAAATATTACCCTTTAATAGCATAAATAAAGCTGCTCTAATCTGCGTACATGAATTTGGATTCAAAGTCAGTTTTCGAAGACGGATAAATAGTGCATGGAATTTTCTTGTTCATAAAAATAGCCTGAATTGAGTTGTATTTTATAGTTGTTCTCCTTATGGACACAGAAAATTAACAATGCCTACGTTACCAGCAATTCAAGTACTACAAATGACCATTACAATTGGAAATCTCTGTTTTAACATAATTCCAATCAAGTGTACTTCTTCCTACCTGACATTCCATCTGTCAGTAAACCAAAAAAGTAAACTTTGGACACAAATAGTATGGTATATAATTCTAGCCTTGTCATTTTTCTGGTCGGTGTCCGATCTTTACAATTATTCCATTCGTCCCTACCAACAAGGTTTATTTCTTATACTATCCTATAGCTTTGTAATTACATTAAAGATTGGTACACTAATTGCATTTTTGGTGTTTAACAAAAATGCCATCCATATATGTCACTTTTTCAACTGTGTTCTAAAAAAGCCAAAAGGAATAGTGTCTTCATATATGTCTCTTTACGGCATAAGTACATTAAAGGAAAATAATTCCTTGTTTTTGATGTCACTACTGTGCTGTTCTATTGGAAGCCTATTTACAATTTCAGTAGGAATTTCCATCACGGCATATATTCTGTCAGAAGATCAGATCTTTGTAGTCACTATTGTAAAAAGTTTTTTAATTGTTCCATTGGGAATGCTGGCATCGAGCATGATTGCGGTGTCACTAATCGTATTAAACGAAATACGCAATGATTTGCGGCACCTCAGGTAATTTTGAATAAATATGAAAGTAGACAAATAATTTTCGTATTCTAGCGAGTAAAAATTAATTGTTCAATTCTCTAGGTGGGTGGTGATTAAAACGAGATCTTCGAAATGTAAGGAACTTCACAATGATATCGCAATGCTTTACAGGCAAATTCAAATTTTGGTAAAAATAAGCAACCAAAGTTTGCAAGCCCATATGTGGCCCGCATACCAATTTCTTGGTGCAGCCGGAACAATATTTGTCCTGTATCCACTTCTTGCTTTTGAGAGTCATATTCCGCAACTCTATAAAGCCTTCTTGGCCTCATTTGCCATTTTAATTGTTTTAATATGTTGCATCATTTTGGATTTGGGAAGTCAAGCCATGGTAGATTCGAACAAAATATTGGTCAACGCGAAAGCCTGGAGAGAGTGTAGCTGGACCCAACGTTTCTTTCAAAGTTGTCAACCAATTGCGTTGAAAGTGGGAGAATTCCATCAAATGGACAGGGAAAGAATAGCAGCATTTCTCAGATTTATTTTGCAGCGAACTGTGTTTCTAGTTCTACAGACGAAAACATTACATGACGATTAATTTGTCCTTGTTGGAGGATGTAGAGTGTTGTTAATGGTTCAATAAACTGAGACAAGTATGATCACCATTCGGTCTTTGCGAACTATTGGATTGATCTGTCGTGTACTTGTTCCCATGAGTTTATTGTTGACCACTTTTATTCAATTATCAACCCAATCAATTTATATGTTCTTAGCATTTAGGTTAAATTATCTTATACAGCACACTTTTAACAGCAGTGTCTATTTCTATTTTAAAATGTGCTATTTAATTTTTGTTTTGAGTTTTAATTTAGTCTTTCGTCTCATATTATGGTAACGCAAATGATTAAATTAGAAGGTTACTTTAGATCAACAAAGCCGTTAGAAAGTAGTGTACATGTAGTTAATTCCACACACACATCCTATACAAATATTTACTGAATATGTCACACGTTTGTATATGATCTATCAGAAATCAGTAGAACATAGAAAGCTGATTATATTGTGACAGGGTCCAAAATTTCAACTGCATCACCTGCAGCCGTTTAAGTTGGGCGATTGTAATTAATTTATTTCAGAAAGTTTGCATGATCTTGTTATGTGCAATTTTTATTGCATAGTTATATAATATTATTGCATAGTTGAAATATTGTTAAAAAATTTGATGTATCAATAAACTTGCCATAGATTTAATTGTAATTATTACTTAACTAGGTAATCAAACGATTAATTGAAATATATGTAATTAGAGTTCAGGTTTAGCCAGCCGATTATTTTTTACCTTTAAGCTATATTTGAATTTGTTTGTGCCACACCATAAACTTTGTTACCCTTCACCTAGGAAACCAAAAATAGTAAAGCCGTGTCAGTTTTTCAATACATTGCTTACCATGGGTAAACCGTGGGGTATTGTGAAGGGCTCTCCAATGGGTGACAGTTACTTGCCAAGGTAATGAGAGCCCCCCAAAAACATTGACTATACAATACATATATATTAATACTTAACTCTATTGTTAAAATTATACCAATATTGTTCTAATGCATGTATTGCTTCCCAAAAATGTAACTTAGTTACTGTCAACTCACGAGATTTCATAAATGTCCAGCCTCGTATTTCCTCACTTGACATAGTAGTATATATTACATGATCAATTGTCTACGTAAAACCCTAATCATGTCATATTTGCTTGAATCTATAATCTTCCTAATTTAAAAAAACATAGGAGAGGTTTAGTTTTAGAATTAATTAAACCAGTTTTTTATTATCAGGATAAAAATTGCCACTGAATGCTTTCAAGGCAATCACAGAATTGGGCTGCTTTACTTTTAGTATAACTGATTCATTTTAGATTGTTAATATTACGGATATATAAATTGAGTCGTAATGTCCAGTTTTAATAATTTGTTAATTAAGTAACACGCTTCCTACATAACGAATCTAAATTTAATTATGACTCATAAGTATATGTTGGCTGGGGTAAACTTAGATGTCGAATTTCCTCGCCTTTACCTTTAACTACTAGTAAGACAGGGTAATCTTGAGTTGGCCAAATCTGCAATCGATATAAAGCTTACTTTGAAGGATTTTGGAAAATATTCTATACAATATTCCCAACAACGCAAACAAGAATGCTTACGATTCCAGTTATTCAAATGCTCCAACTGACAATAAACTCAGGCAATGCATTCTTGAATATTATCCCAATCAAATGTACGTCTCTCAACTTTAACTACCGTATGTCAGTAAACGTCAAACGTAAAAGGCGGACACAAGTACCATGGCTCTTAACGTTATCAAGTTCCTTTATCTTGTCAGTATACGACTTCTACAAATTTTCCACTCTACTCTGCAAATTCGATTTATTTCTTATTTTATTTCATGGATTTCTACTGATTATAAAGATTGGTTCAATAATTGCCTTTCTGGTTTTTTACCAAAATGCTTCTAAAATATGCCATTTCTTCAATTGTGTTTTGCAAAATCCAAACGGTTTAGTGTCGTCATATGATTCCAGGAAATTGAAGGAAAATAATACATTCGTTTTGTTTTCAATATTCTGTTGCTCCGTGGGCTGCATTAGTGTAATCTCTATGGTGCTGCCAATAACGGAAATCATTTTGACGCAAAATAAGATTTTGGGTTTATTGAAAGCTTTAGCAATTGTCCCATTAGGATTTTTGACATCTGGAATGATTGCAGTAGCACTGATTGTATTAAACGAAATACGAAGTAATTTAAAACACCTAAGGTAATTTTTTAAAAGTAATTAGAAACTGTAATCTTAATGTGAAAACAATTTGAAGTTCTTTTCAATTACTCAGGATGCTTGCTTCGGAATCCAGATACTCGAGCGGTAAGGAACAGCGAAATATTATTGCAGCGCTGTATAGGCAAATACAAGTTTTGGTAATAATCAGTAACCAGAGTTTCCAAGCACATATGTGGCCAGCATTCCAATTTGTTGGGGCTACAATAGCTATATTTTTGTTGTATTGTCTTCTTGCCTTTGACAATTTGATACCAAAACTGTATCAGATTTTTATGACTTCATTTGCGTTTATTACTGTATCATTATGTTGCATCATTTTGGATTTGGGGAGTACATCTATGGCCTACTCTAATAAAATATTGATGATTACCAGTTCATGGAGAGGGTGTCCTTGGACGGAACGATTCTTTCGGAGCTGTCCTCCAATTGCACTGAAAGTGGGAGAATTCCACGAAATGGATAGGGAAAGGATAGCAGCGTTTTTGAGATTTGTTTTGCAGAGAACGGTGTTTCTGGTTTTAAAAACCAAAGCTACGAATGAATCGGTATACTAACGGCTTGTGAAGCAATTTTAATACAGTGATATGAAAAT
Source organism: Coecobrya sp. COE2 (assembly GCA_027743765.1). Taxonomy (NCBI): domain Eukaryota; kingdom Metazoa; phylum Arthropoda; class Collembola; order Entomobryomorpha; family Entomobryidae; genus Coecobrya; species Coecobrya sp. COE2. The sequence goes on along the minus strand of JAHZMV010005327.1, from coordinate 6,270 downwards.
GAACGTGAGTTGATTATGATAATAGCTATTGGATTGCTTAGATTAGTTTCGTTTACGTTGCATGGTTTTTAATGGTTAACTCATTGAAAGGTATATTTATTGGTCATCTACTCCCTTATTCTTTGACATCTAATCATAAATATAATTATCAATATTTATCTTATTTATATCCCATTTTCACTATAGAATCTTAGTATTCATAAAAGATGGATAGTGATATTTTATCGATCCGCACACAAATGTGACTAATTGACAGTTTGCCAAGATATAAAATTTCATTACAGGAAGTTTTACTGTTCAAATTCTGGTAATTTATTTGTTTTGAATATATTACAAGGTGCAGCAGATAATATGACATAGGCATTTTTACGGCATACAGTGACATATAATGGCATGTCATAGTGACATATGCCTGACATGAGCGCGCATAAAAATGCTCTAGTATCCGTTTTTATATTTTGCAAAATTTAAAACCTTCCTTTATGATAGTCACTAAATGTATTAATGTCTGCAGCTTAAAAATGTTAATGGGGGATTATATCGCACTAAGAAAAATTATTGGCAGACATGTACAATGTCAGCGAAATGCAAGTGGGAGTCGACCCTTACAACAGTTTTACTTATTTATTCGCAGAATTTATGAGTGGTTGTCATATTTCATTTGCTTACTGTAAGTAAGTAAGCTTAAATACAACACAAACAACAGCTTGACCATGTTTGTAATTCAGTATTGGCGGAATATATTTATATTACGAATTTTGAATATACACAATCATGTGAATGACTAATCATATTTCGGAATATAATGTTCTCTTATTTTTGCGGAAAATGGAATGGCAAACAATGGACTGATCTGTCAAACTCCTCACCTTTTGGTTCGACACAATTTATAATTTATTTCAAATCGTTCGTATCATGAATGTTTTTAAAACAATTTATTCTGGAATAATGCAATGAGTGACTCCAAGAAATCTATAAGTGCACTCATACATAACCGTAATAATTATGTGTGTGATTAATAATGACTTGAAGTGTATACATTTGTTTGATTTTCTGGAGGTTCGAAATTCATTCCTTGCATGTGCTTCATGTGCATCGGAAATTTGGTTGTACGTAGCCTTGGTTAGTCATTCTTTGATGGTATTTTGGTTGCAGTGATATTAGTTGGTTATGCTGGCATAAATCTGTTTGATTGTCGATCTAAAGCAACACGGGAAAAATCATGCTATGGTTATCACCACCACACTGGGTAAAGTGTAGTTAATGGGGCGATCAGAGACCTTATAAAACCTGTCTAAAACCTTATTTGCTGGAATCTACAATCAATCTGTATTATAGCAGCACAAAAGGTTTTCATTGTCGAATTAATTAAACTTGTTTTTATTATCAAGAAAATCTTTGCCACGCAATTATGGAATTGCGTAGGTTCACTTTGAAAATCACCGATTCATTTTCTGACCACTGCTACAAAGTATGTTTTAATCCATTTGCAATACCCAGTTTAATCATGTTAACAAATTTTAGATTCGTGCTCTACCCAACCAATCCAAAGTTAATGGTTACTTCTAATTTAATATTAGAGAAAGAGAGCTAGTGTAGACTTCTATTTTCCACCTTTCCAGATACCAGCATATCCGAACAAACCTGACCGTAGCAAGTAAGCGTAGCCCAGTATCTACTTTGATACACTATTGTAAGGTGCAAATACATTCAGCACCATCTTCCCAGCGACACAATTAACAAACAATGCTTTCGTTACCAGTGATTCAAATATTGCAACTATCAATTAACATTGGTAATGCATTTTTCAATATAATTCCAATCAAGTGTACATCATCCAACCTGAATTACCGTCTGTCAGTAAACGGCAAACGTAAAACGTGGACACAAATACCGTGGTTCATAGCATTATCGTGTTCATTTATTTTGTCGGTATACGACTTTTACAATTTTGTCTGTCTTGCCCACAAACTCGATCTATTTCTTATTTTATTTCATGGTTTCCTAGTAGTTGTAAAAAGTGGTTCAATAATGGCATTTCTGGTGTTTCACCATAACGCTTCGCAAATATGTCATTTTTTGAACTGCGTTTTGAAAAAGCCCAAAGGATTGGTATGGTTATATCTAATAAATCCGAATTCCGGAGTATTTAAGGAAAATAATATCATAGTTTTAGTTTCAATATTTTGTTGTTCTATTGGCTGCATAGTGACAGTTTCGCTAGTTATTCCCATAACGGCATTCATGTTGACAGAGCAGATTTTTGCTTTGGCTGTATTAAAATATCTACTACTGATTCCATTGGGATTTTTGAATGCTGGAATGACTGTGATTGCATTGGTAGTGTTGAACGAAATCCGAAGTAATTTAAAACTGCTTTGGTAATTTTTCAATAATTGTAAACAATGTATGTTATTTAGTCAGTTAGTACGGGCTTAGTTCGCACATAAGATACCTATCTCAAGTTTACTAGTTTAAGCAGATGATATATTTGTGATTTGTTTGGTTTGGTACACATAAAATATCGTGAGTTTTGCGTCAAAATGAGAAAGTATGACCAAACATTGAGTGTAAAATTCTCTAGAGAGTGACAGAAATGCAAACCATAAAAAATTCTCCGACAAAAACATGTCTTCTTCCTTTGCACCGACATTGTAGAAGTAAGCCAAACGTATTTTAAACCTTTTCTGGACAATACTGACCACCTTGCTCTCGGCGATAAAATTTATCTCTTCATGAAACGTCAGATTATTCCTCATTAAAAAAAATTAATCCGCCTGGAGTAAAATTTAGTTTTACTGTTTTCTCCGCTCCCAGGAGTTTTTCCATGCTCGCAATTAAGACGTACTTTCTCACTTTGCCCCAAAATCCATGATAACGCATGTGTATCAAACCTAAATAATCACTGGTGGCTCATGTGCTAAAACTAGTAACTCTGAGATATCTCATTTGCCAACTGACCTAACAATATATAATCTTGATATTTAACCAATTTAAATTTATTTTTTTAATTCTCCAGGATCCTTGTTTTGAAAGCTAAATATTCGAGGAGTGAGCAACTACGAAATATTATTGGACTTTTGTACAGGCAAATTCAGATTTTGGTTATAATCAGCAACCAAAGTTTCCAGGCACATATGTGGCCAGCATACCAATTCGTGGGTGCTTCAATAGCAATATTTTTGCTGTATTCACTACTCGCATTTGCTAGTCTGATACCAACACTTTATCAGGTTTTTATGAGTTCATTTGCGCTTATAAGTGCTTCGGTATGCTGCATTATTTTGGATTTGGGAAGCCAAGCTATGCTCTATTCCAATAGAATATTGATGACTGCCAAAACTTGGAGAAGGTGCGAATGGACTCTTCGTTTCATTCGAAGTTGCCCAACAATTGCATTGAAAGTCGGAGAATTCCACCAAATGGATAGGGAAAGAATAGCAGCATTTTTGAGATTTGTTTTGCAGAGAACTGTGTTTCTTGTTTTAAAGACGAAAGCAACAAAAATGGATTATGTTCTTGCAATAACACCACGAAACGATTAAGCAAAGCAAATACGAGCTGATTCACAATTATTTCTAGTTCATTATTTAATGAATTAATTGATGTTAAATATTATTTTATTGACGGTTAAAACTAAATTGGTTAACCATTTTCAAACGTATCCTTTGACATTTAATCGTACATATAAATGAATAAATTTAATACGATTTTAGACGACGTCAGTTTCGAAGGTTTCGTTAGTCTCAGAAGCAATGCATCTGATATTGTGTGTTTTATTTAGAATTAATTTTATATTAAAAATGATAAGCAGGACATTAGGTAGAATGTTCTACTCTGTTTTTGTCGGATATAGATTTATAAGAATACGCCAGGCTTTTAGTTTACACGATTTTTATTGCTTATATGTGAGCATAAAATCGTAAAACTTGGTGTTTTTAAACAAACACGAACAGTGCAATTGAAGCTGTTGAGAAACAATAAAGGTTAGACTTGACCAAACTTATGATCAGGTAACTTGCTTCAATCTGATCAACATTTATATAGAAAACTATAATCCTGCTGTTGTTGATTATTATCATTGATTTTTATAATATTAAATAATATAATATACAGGGGGTTTCACTTAACTCTTAAAAAGGTTTGGCTTGAAATAAAATTGTACAGATATGTACAATGTAGTTGACCAATTCTGTTTTCTAGTCACACAAATGTGGAGAAAATTATGCAAATACGTTTTTATCGTTATATCGAAATATGTCGCCAAAACTTTCAGCGGAAGTAGAAAAGACCATTTTCGACTTTTCCAGGGGTAAGAAGAGCCAAAAATGGAGGGATATTGATTAGATAACTCTGGAATCTGTCTTTTATGCTAGTTCGAGGTAAACCTGGTTCATTCTGAGTTGATACACAAACGTACAAGTTCTGTAGGCCTAACCAAGCCACCTCAAGTTAGAGGAATGAAATGTCGGCATTTTCATGTTATCTCATAACCCGGCTTCTATAAAACTAAACTATATCAAACAATATGCCAAAACAGTGTGAAGTATCCCCTGTATCAGTAAACAATATCACTCATTTTATTTTACACATAAAACATGAAAATCGGTTGAATTCATTCACCTAAGGACTCCCGGAAGTCACACCGGATGTAACAATGTATATTGAATCATTTAGGGGTCACCAATGTGGAAAGGTGGCTTATTTGGCAGAATAATGTACTAAAATAACGATTGAAATAACTTGACTGGTATATGCAATGTCATGTAATAAATAGACGGCAAAAAGTTCGTGACGGTAGCGAAGGATAAGCATTCCGAAAAGATGATGGTCGTAGGTGCAATGCAATCATTTCGCTTGGTGCCATGTAATTCTTTGTAATTATGTCAAATGTCACTACAAATGGTAAGTAATATATAGAGAAGGGGTTGGTTCATATCACCGACACTTCTAGTCAAATATACAGCAGTGAAGATGCCTCGAAAGTATTCGTAGGTCATGATGCTAGTTTTCTAATGCCTCGAGGATAACCATGCCGCACGCCACGGATATTAATAAAAAAGTTGGGGTAGACATATTTTTGAAAGAAGAAAACATTGTATAATGAGTAGATGCTAACTCCTTAACTTTGATTGAATTGGGTTTTTAGAATGACGCTACTCAAACTTAAGGCAAGTTCAGAACATTGGGGCCTGGAAAATGTTTAAAGACTAATGCGGAAAACTGACCCCGAATATGACTAATAGAGGAATGCATTCTTGGCAATGCCTGTGGCTGATGAAACTTAAACGTTTCTGGAATATATAAAAAATTACTATGACCGATATAAATTAAAATTGTAGCTTTGACAAATCATTAAAGTTTACTAAAAGATATGTGAACACCCCTTCTGTATATAATATAATATAATATTAAAATATGAATAGTTATAATAGTTATAATAAAATCGATAAAATGAAAAAGAATTTGTAAGCTTTTCTCACAGCATGAATACGTACATACATACTAAATATATTATTTGATCGCATAGATACGTGAATCAAATCGTAATCATTCTCAATTTTTTGACAAAAAGCTTTGAGATTAACAAATGCGTTATTCTTATTATTGCTAAAACTAGGTTTTCGGCAGGACTGTCAAACCAATTTGAATGTTATTAGGTAAAATGTATAACTAAATATTTAATTTTATAAAATATTGAAGCCTAATCATGAGCGATTTTGTAAAATGGTATACCATAAATCGCAAAATTATTAAATTTAAAAATTTTTCAGCAACAATACTATATGTGTGGCAAAAACTCAGCGATTGTTAAGTTGCCTTGATAACACATTGTAGAATTATGTCTCATCTTAAAGATTTGCAAATGCAGTATATGATAATCCATTAATGCGGTAACATAACGCAAATAGCGTTCTGAATAGTCTTACATGCATCGTAGAATCCACTAACGTAACATGAAAAGGTCTAGCTGGTTTTATTGTTAATACAATAATCAGTACTAAATTTATTCCAATATGGCCTTAATAAAACAATCAATACAAAAGGAATAGAGCAAAACATCGTACTATTACTAAGGTTATTAGTTGAACTATCTTCAATATTATAGGTAAGGTACGGTTATTACTAGAAAAATGCTTACCTCATTATGATATAGTGAATATTATTCAGATATAGTGAATATTATTCAGGATTTGGAACGAGACCTAGACAATGTTAAAGTATGGCTTGACACAAATAAAATTTCTCTTAATGTTAATAAAACAAACT
>JAHZMV010005326.1:0-12255 GCA_027743765.1 Coecobrya sp. COE2 | reverse complement strand
GATAGCATGAGCTCATTAAGCTCTGGTGAGTATGGATAATATGTTATCATTCATAATGATCGTGTCGTGAAGGAAGGGATTTGGTGGTAACCGTAAATTATTTGTTTGTAGCTGGCGGAAGTAGCTCTGGAGCAGGTGACTCGCACGTGCCTTCCAAAAATGCTTACAGAGCGCCGCAACCCCCAAGTAGCACATTTGGACAAAACAGTCAAATGGAATTGGGTGCTAACAAATATCACGCGGATGGTTTTGGAGAATTTGGCTCTATATACGGTAGTGGTAGTAGTAGTTCTTCAAGTAATGTAATGTCATTAGAGGATCGTCGCAAGAGACGACTCGCCGATGGCCTGACCATGGGAAACTCCGGTAGTAATAATAGTAAGCGACCCAGATCTGAAACGTACGTGTCTTCAGTTCCTATTTCAACCAACTCGTTGTTCTCGCCAGAAGAACTCGCAGAATCCTCGTCGTCATTGTCATCGTCGTCCTCAAATTCAAAGAGATTGCCTCCTCCAACTAGCCAATTTTCCCCATCGGCACTAGATGGAACGCAAACTAGCTACAGCAAAGTTCCCGAAAGGACTCAGCTAGGTAGGGAAAATACCTACGGAGGAACATCCTCCTCGGAAGGCATCATGTTTGGATCATCTACTGACACTAAGCCTGATATTCGTAGTAGTAGATTAAATCCGTCAGTGGAATTCCAAGCGCCTTCGTTACTGCAGCCGATTAACGACTCCAAGAGCGAGTCGTTACTATCAGGTGGCGTGGGCAGTGCTCCACCTCCACGAGCAGCATCATTGTTCAGTCCCGAGTTTACACCATCGAACACGATCCCGCCAGACGTGAATATTTCACCTCCTCCAACAACGACTGCAGCAGACATTCAGACTAAACGGGACCTGCTCTTTTCCAATCTGAAGCAGGAGAGCACCGACACACTGTCCCAAAATCAGCACTTAACCAACAGCTACTCCGAAGGAGGAGGCAGTCAATCCAGCTTTACTGGCAGGCTCAGTAGCTCACCAAAACGAGAGGACGGTGAGGACTCTCATAGTAAGAAATCTAAAAAGAGTAAGAAGGAGAAGCACAAGCACAAACACAAGGAGGAGAAGAAGCACAAGAAGGACAAGCACAAAGACAAGGAGAAGGAGAAAGACAAAGAGAAAAAGGATAAGCATCGTTCCAAGGACAAACACAGTAGTAGTAGCAGTGCTCCTCCTGTGGAAGCCACAAACGACGTAATGTCCAGCCACAAAATAAAAATTAAACTTCCACGAGGAGATGATAGTAAAACTGCTACCAGTACTGCGTCATCAGCAACTCGTCACTCTTCCAGCAAAGTTTCCAATTCACTGTCAGCATCATCAAACGCCTCGCTACCAGGGCTGAAGGTTAAAATATCAAACAAAGGAAGAGTTAGTTCTGTCGACGATGACGCTAAACATGTTGGTGGTAGCTCACCCGGCGATGTTGATACTCCGTGCTGTCCTGGTTTCGGACCTTGTCTCACGTGCAACAGGGATACAGCTCAGGATCAATATCGATTCTTCTCCTCTGCCCCTTCTCAAGGTCTTACAATGAAAATCGCGAAAAGTAAAGAAAGTTCTAAATCGTCAAAAGAGTCATCTTCGTCATCATCCAAGGATTCCAAGAAATCCAAAGATAAGACTTCAAAAAGCAGCAGCAGTAGTAGTAGTAGCTCGACATACAATAATTCTTTGCCAATGATGATGTCCAGTGGGAGTCGAGTCTCTATTGTGCCCGGTTCCCACCATATCCACAAAAACGGCATGGAAAAGTCATCCAAGAAGAAGGATAAGTCTGTTGTGTAGTGTGAGTGACTGAGTGACATTTTTATTCGGGGCAGAATCAAAGCCTCTCTCTCTACAACAACTTCACACAACATTTTACTCTTCAAATTATCAGCGTCATCACAATTTTTCACACGTCTTACTAAAAAAAGTCAATTATAGACTGTTTTCTCTAGCGCAAATATATACAATTATATTTATATATACAGATACATTATACAGATTATGCATGCAAGTGTACATATTCAGAGTAAAATCATTAATATGATTACTTATTATTATTATTGTTATTAGAGAGATAGGTCATTATCACATTTCATCTTTGTCATTTATTTTCCAAAGTGTGACTCTGTGTTCGTCTCCGCATCCCACACACACCTGTGCAACTAGAAGAGAGCTCCGTGTCGGTTTTTTTTTAATCTTGTAAATTTCACCCTCTTTATTGTTACAAATATATATACCACTACTAACGTACTGATGATTATAGTTAAGATTTTTTGTACACCCAGAAGCACTTATTACTTCTTTTCCTTGTTCACACGTTGCTTATGTACTTTCTGTGTTGTTATAGTTCCTTGTCAATTTTTCAACAAGGTTTCTCGGGCAACAAGTTAATGCGGGTGGTGAAAGATGTTCTTTCTTCTTATGTACCATTTTTTTATATCATTTAATGGTATGTAGATAGGTTAATAGGGATGTACGTTACAACGTACTACTACTATTATTACCTTACAGCTACAAGATAAGTAATAGTCTATCATTATTACTACAATTAACAAAAAATATACTTGGAGTACAATTCAAAACTTTGTTCAGCACACGTACACATACACACACACAACTTGAATCTAAGATGCCGGTTATTTAATTAGTAATTAATCCTGTGACTATGGTTCATCACTAAATACCGTATAAAACTACTTATTATATAACACACTATAAAAAACTACTTGAATATGAGCAACTGAAAATTGGAAAAGTGTGCATGTAATTTTTTTTGTTAGTCCTGTTGTTGTTGTTACCTTATTGTGTTTATTATGGTTAACTATTTTGTTTTACAACACTTTTTGTGCGTAAACGGAAGTTAGTAACTTAGCAAGTTACAGAAAAAATGCTACTACTATACTGCGTTCTACAAATGTGTGCTGGAAACATTTGTGACTTTGGAAATATCAAACATCATAACAATTCAAGCGATATATATATATGACGATGGCTTATATTATTGGCCGTTATATTTACAAGAAGACGATTTTATAAGAAAAATATGTAGCTAGGGAAGTATATAGTGATACTAATAACACCAATTACTGATGTGCTTGTGCGCTTGTTTCATTTTTATAATTTAACCAGCACTCCTAAAAGTGTTTGCTGCCGTTGAATGAAGCCGTTGTTGTTATTTGTATTTTTTTAGCCCTTTTGTGGTGTGTGGTAGTAGTCAAACAGTATAAAAGAGTAAATATTGGTGATGGTGAGAGAAAAGTACTTTAAAAACCCGATTTTTTTATAATGGTATAAAAATAATTGTTCGGAAAGATAGTGAAGCTGCTGCTGCTGATGCTGGTGTCAATTTTTGTGGGAATGCCAAAGAATAAATCCTACTGCAAAAAACGTGGTACTAATTTATATACCGTAAACTTGTACAACGGTCAACAAAAAATATTTTTCGCTACTAACTGTCAACAGTCTAAATATTTATGTAACTATTATTATTATTATTATATTCAGATTACTAGTGAAACTTTGTAGTAGAAAGTTTACAAAAAACTATATTATTTATAACTTTTACAGAGAAAGTTGGCAATTGAGTCGTATGTTCTCATTGTGCATGTATGATAATTTTTTTTGTATGTTGCTCCCAACAATCATGTTAAAAATATACATTGTTTTCGTTCTAGATCCCTGTAAAACTCTTTGTTTTGTTTTTTGCCTGTTATATAATTACCTAATATTTTATTAGAGATCTATTTCATTTTACAATGTTAAATAATTGTTTGTATTGAAGTTAATATTGAAACTATTTTTTATATAGTACACTATTAATTAAACCCATCTTCAGAGAAACCATGATTTTTGTCTTTAGATTTTTATAAAAAACTGTTTCATGCTTTCACAGTATAAATGCATGTACATATACTACTAAAATTACTTGAGTATATGAACACATTTGTATATTGTTAAATAAATGTCCTTGTCAAGTAAGCAGATTTGTAAAAAAAATATATACCTAAATAATGCTACTACCCTTGTATTTAAACGCATTCTCCAATCAAGTTGGTGTTATATAAATTTTATGGAAAAATCAATTCCAACCGAAAAAATCCATACAACTACTACAACAATACTATCTTATGCTACATCAAGTACATTTTAAAACAATTAAACCATTTAAAACGTAGGTACATATATAAACTATATAATCGCGCATTATTCTTGTAATTGTTATATAAATGAGTGTACACAAAAAAATCGACAACAACTCTACTAATTACTCTGCTGCGCGCGCGCGTCTCCGTCTCTGCTCTGCTGCTACTACTATAGACAAGGCGTCAATGGAAATGAAACAATTTAAACAACAATTTTTCTCTCTCATCATTTTTTTAATTGATGAAAAAGGTGACTAAATATTTTTTAGTGACTATAGTGTGCGTGCACCAAAATGGAACACTTCTTGTCATCGTCAATCCTTGATGTTTGCTATATAAAAATGTTTAGAATCTTTTTACAGATCCTGTGTCTTGTGCGATTATTCAAGTATTTTCTTCTTGTCTTAAAAAAACAAAAATAATATATTATTATTATTATTATTAATTATGACGGTGTGAGCTTGACAAAAAACAAAACATGTTGAAAAAGATGAAGTGGTTATGACTGCAAAAAAATATTACACAACAATTATTATATACATACATTATTCGTCATTAATTATTATTATGATTATGATTGTAATAATGATATAAAAACCCATATTGATATATTTTTGTGATAAAAAAAAATTTAATGGGCTCTGTTCGCGTTTAAACAAGAGGATAAAAAAATGAAAAATTGACAGAGTCCATTCATATTATTACTACATTGTACTACAATTTAGAATTATATATCTCTATATATGTGGATTATATATATATAAATATATGCATGGTTTAATGATGATTGATAAGCATTGTTAACTGTAAAAACACTGTAACTATGCTCGGTCATCATTACAAAACAACAATTTATACATTTAAAAATAGGTAGGTAGATTAGGTAAATGAATGAAAAATAAATCAATTTTGTTAGGTTAAGTAGGTACCCAAAAATTGAGAAGAGGAATATTCAATGTTGAATCAAAACAAATGAGAATGCTTTCTCCGTGAGAGAAAGCAGAAAAGTTGTAGGTAAACAATATTTAAAAGAAAGGAAAAATTAAATCGACAAAACAAAATAATAATTATATATATAATTATCTTAATATCAATTATTATTCTGTTATATTCTGATTGTTATATTATCATTATTATATATCATCTCGATTATAATTATTAGTGTAATAATGTAGTTTTAAGTAGCTAGTTTGTAGAGACCGAATTATATTGAGATGGTAAGCGAAGAAGAGAAGAGAAGAAAAATATGTAGGGGGAGTAGAGCGTAAGAGAATTTTTTTATTATTATTCAATATAATTATTATTATATTATTATTATTGTTCTTATTCTGATAATTATCACTGAAATTAATATATCATCTTTTTCAACAATTACTTACATCAAGTCATCATCTTTGGATAACACACACAAGTTGCAGGAAGATGAAAAAGAAAAAAAACTGCACAAAAACGAAGTTTAATTATTGTAATAATTCAATTCGCGAAGGCATCATTATATATTTAAACGCTCTCGTTTGATGATGACCAATGATTTTTTATGGTGTGTAGAATAAATTGATGATTGTTAATCGGAACGCAAAACTATGTCGGGTAAAAAAATCATCAGCATCATCAAGTATGACATGTAAAAGGTTACTTTTAGTGATTGGATTATTTACAGAAAAGAAAAAGAAAAGTTTAAAAAAGAATAAAGAATAACACATGCATACATAAAAATATAAATATATTTTGCTAAATGTGCTAACATTTATTTTGTGCATGGCATCTTGCATATTTGCAAGTTTTGGAATATATGATGATTTATAGACATGTCCTGGAACATCCATCCTTCATATATGACATAATGGCATTGTAAATTCATTTTGGGCAAAAAATGTGCTTTTTTCGCACGTTGCATACAATTACGTAAGAATTTTGCATATGAAAATTTTAAAGATTTTCTGGAACATAGAATATTGAAACAGTTTCCATTCACAAACAAAACTTTATTTTTTTGTCGTCGTATAACCATTTAGTATAGTATACAGTATTATAAGTGAACAACTTACTTAAAAACTAACTACAATATTGTTAGTTATATTTATTACTTTTTTTGGCATTAAAATTTATTTATTTACATGCACACACACAGTCCATATATTATATTCAGAATTACATATATTTCATGGTTAAACAATTAAGGGGAAAAATTCTTAACAAGAATAGTGATTTCATATTTGTATTGTAGCTAATGACCTCTATATTTAATTACATAACCTATGCTATTAGGAGGAGCTTGTCTATCTAAACGGAACTTAAAATAGTTTATTTATTTCTTGAATATTTACAGTATACACAGAGAACAAGTGTAAAATTAGTTAAATCTACATTTTTATTATTATTATTTTCAAAAAATAAGTATCTACAAAGTAGCGCAAAAAATCCAGCGATTCACTTTATATTTTTATACTTACAATTAGTTCACTTATCTACTGCAATTTTTTATAGATTTTTTTTATTATCGGCATAATTTTATTGAGAAAATCAAATATATACATACATACATAGTAAACAGTATAGTAGGACAGTTCATAGTAATATTCCATTTATATAAGTATATTATCTAATTTAATTATTTATCAATCAATTATGAATATTTTTAGTCCTTATTTTCTTAATACATCGAGAATCCGTTCAAGCGATCAGATACGACATGGATCCATAGGAAAGTTTAGAGTTGTAGGTGCGTTATTCCGATTCGCCAGTGCATTGGACGAATTTCCATGACCATGAGGCGTGGATGTTACAGGAACTAGTAGAAAACCTGGTGGGAAGGAACAGAAAGAAATGCTATGCACATTACAATATTTTAATTGAACATTTGCATTTGTAATTTAATGGATGCAGTTTATCTTTATATATACCTTTGGTATTATCCGAATTGTTAGCCAACCGACCATGACAATCTTGGACAGGAGCAGAATCAAAATTCATATTTGTGCCGTTGCCCCCACCATCACTGCTTTCTGCTCCCCCACCTTCTGTGGAAACGGTGCTGGCACTACTTCCACTGGAAATGGGAGCTGTAGCAGTTGTGGCGGCAGTACTGCCATTGTCTACGAATCCTGTGGAAAATGAGTCTGTCTTGTGATGGTGGTGATGGTGATGGAGGGAGAGACTAACCCCGACCGGTGATGGCTTCAAGAGAGGATGCTGCTGTTGTTGAGAGGCTACTGCTGCTGCTGCGTGCACTTGGTGCAAAACACTGTAGTGTTGTGGAGGCGGCGGTTGTTGCTGTTGTGGTGGAGGGGGACGATGCTCATGCTCATTTCCGTTGTTGTTGTCCGCAGCAGCTCCACTCATAAAATGGGATTGTGCTTTGCCCTTTGAAGAGTTTCCGGGTCCATTGTTGTTCCCTACTGATTTCATGGATGGAACGTCCCCACCTAGTCGCCCGTTATCACCACCGCCGCCGCCACCATTTCTCTCTTTGTTGTCATTGTTATTGTAGCGAGAGGAGGATCCGAGAAAGTCCTTGTCGTGATGTCGATTACTGGCATTTCCCTTTTTAGAGCCGATGCCTATTATGTCAACGGAAGAAGAATCTCCACTTTCCCTATTGCTTCCGCCAGAGTTACCACTCCCGCTGTCCTTCGCACGGGCTTCCATTTGTGCCTTTTTGCTCCTTTTCCATTTCATACGACGGTTTTGGAACCAAATCTTCACCTGGAAACATAAACCACACAAAAATGAATTAAAAATTCATGTATCATTTTTAATAATTTATTTTACAGATATCGTTTCATTGCTGCTGAAGGCCCTCCTAAATTTATATAAAAACAACTCTCTACCATCATTGCAACCAGAAAAAATTAGTATGTCTTACGACTTTCATGTAATTCACTTAACTATTGTCATCTTTCATTAAAAATATGTCAAAGTGTAAATACTGTAAAAATATTATGACTTGATATGAAAGGTTTAAAGGTCATATTCGGTTTGGTTGACGTGATGGACACAAGTTTTTCCCTAAATGTGCTATGCCATCCACAACAAGTATGAAATTAACTCTATCAAACTTTTCCCACTTTCCAATTCAATTTCCAACAATTTACAGTCAAGTTTTTATTTCATGATTTGTGGAATCGAATTTCACGTTTATATGCCCCGTACTAGTTTCTCTCCGCCACCCTTATTTTCTTCAATCAGAAAAACTTTACATTTCCATTTTCACCCGGATGATTTTCTTTCTCCACAGTGAAATAAAAAACGCTCTCTAACGACTGTGGTCCGATTTGTAACTTTTTAAAGCATAATACCATATCTTCATCCCTGAAAATCCCACTTATTTATCATCAACTTTTTTGATTCTGTCCAGTTTAAATTTTAAAGGTAAACAAAGTTTTCATACTTTTCCCAAAACTTTCCCCAGTCCACCCTAAATAAAAGTCCGTACAAACATGCGTCTACTTTCTCTCCCCCTCATCATATCTCATCACCAGAGAGCGTAGTTTGTTCGCAGTTAATAACTGTATACTTGAGTGGTTTCCCCATTTCGATTGTTTGTTTAAGCACCCAGCAGCAGTCAAATATATAGACTCTCCACACGAAAAAGTAACTTTCTTTTTTTTATACAGAATATTATATCCTGCCGTTGTAAACAAAGTCACAATTCTATGTTACCGTTAACCTTTTCATATATTTAGGGAGGCCATTTTTAGTAACTTTTTCCCCAAAAAAATAAAGTTTGTCATCATCATAATAACCATGGTGGATACTTTTTTATTTAAGTGTACACACAAACAGGGTATATTATACTAACATGGAATGATGATAACCATATCATTATTATCATTACTGCCATATCGTTACACTTTTCCTCTATCTTAGTACATTATTCAATCATCTCATATTTATTTACTATTTCCGTTTATTTTTCATATAAAAAGTTAAGATCTAAATATCTATGTATGTAGAGAGATGAGATGATTATCCTGAGATGATGTATCTAAACTCGACTCTTCTCTCATCACCACCACCACCGCTGCTACAACTCCCGAGATTTTTCTTATTTTCCTGTTTAACTTTCCAACAACATCCACTTCTACTCAACTTTCTACTATTAAACCTCTTTTCTCCATAGTCTTCTATTCACTTATCTCTCCACTTTTCCTACTTCTCCTCCCGCTTTTCTACTTTCTTTCCCATAATTTATGAATCCCTCTGGAAGGACGAGGAAAAGAAAATTTTCTACGAATCGACATGGTAAATGGATCCATGGGGACATGAACACGCAAAAAAAAATCTTTTTTTGGAGAGAGAAGTAGCAAATTATTTACAGCAGAAGAATCCTTGCTGCTGCGGACATCAACATTTTCAGCAAAAGAAACAATTTTCGATTTTCTTGTTTAAAATTTTCGACATTAGTAAGCTACCAACTTTCCATGGAAAATTTTCCTGGGGATATTTAGTTTTCAATTAATTTTTATTTTTGTGGCCTATTTCCACAAGCTAGAAAATTGCGCTGGAATCATGCAAACTGTTTTCGAACATTTTTTGCAAGTTACCCGGGTTTCCACAAAATCACGACAAAGGTTTTCATATTTTTTTATTCACTGTACTTATTTATGTGTGTGCACCCATTGTTACGTGCACATTATGCTGCACCACCACCACATAAATACATTGGATGAGGAGATGAAAGAAAGGAGAGAAAAGGGAAAGCAAGGATAATAAATTTTATTCATTCATTCATCATCATGATCATCTCCATCCTTTTTTCTGTTGCTTTTCTCTGTTATGGAGTATAGTTTAGTACTGATTTTGTATGGAGGAAGGGGAGTGGATGCATTACGAGACGGTTTGAGGATCATTGGCATTATGCAATGTAGCCGAAGGAGCAGCCAAGAATTTTGATGAGTCCCTCATGTTTACACATGTAATAAATTATTCAGGCAGGCAGAGAGAGAGGAAAAAAGACGACGAGATGGAAAATAAGTAGTGTATCGTGTGGCAATGGTACTGATGATGACGAATAAGACAACGGGTGGAATGACAGACGGTTGAGTATATGGCCGTTACTGTATACAACCCTCCTTGTTTTATTTTCTATGCTTTTTTCGCTTTCTCTTTTCAAAATTCAGTGCTGATGGTGATTGTCTTATTGATGGGATCCCATATACTTATTCTGACTTTGTACATCTTTTTATCCATGAATAAATTGTATGTACATCATCACATCACCAAAAGATTATTTAGCTTTACAGCTTCCCTCGGAATTGTGTATATGGACAGATGTGTGTGGAATGTTTTCACAATAATTTAAGCTGATGATATAATATTATAATTTTGTTATGACACGACAAGAAACTACGCCGTCAGCTAGATAGGTTTTTTTGTGGAAGAAAGCAGGAAATTTTGATCATTAAGCCAAACGTATATACGTCATAGTATATTTTTTTGTAAAATGGGATATCATCACGTCATCATATTGTCATGCTAGCATTGTTACCATATACCAATGTATTATATGGCTATGATGATGGTAGTAATGAACTGTCTGTCATTGTGAATTAGAAAATAAGGCGACCAAAATGTAGACATTTTCTTGTGATCATTCACAATTTACTTATTCCTCTCCGGATTTTCTTTCCCTGTTCATTTTGATTATTATGTAAGAAGGCAAGTAGATTTCCCCTTTTTTCTCTCGTTTCGTTAAGGAAAAGCACGTCGATTACGGGGATTGGACTTAAGAAAAATAAATAGACTAGTCAAGTGAAACACGTAGAGAAAGCATACACTAGGAAAATAATATGGTAATCAGGATGTAAGCATAAAATATATAGTACAAGATTAATATTTTATTTTAAACATGAAAATATTTTCTGAAAGGCTTTTTTTTCGTTGAAAATACAAAAAATAATATAAATCTCTCAAAACTTTGTTTGCTTTACATGAACATGATTTTACCATGTATGCATGGAAATACAAGTACCAAAAAGAAAGGAAAAAGTTGTCAAGCATTTCATTATTCAGAAAAGCAGAGGATATGCGTGTTCCACCCAAGAAATTGAATATTATCCTTTCCGTAATCTTCTTTAGCGGAGGACAACCACCGCATTTGGAATGCCAACTAGCTTTTCCTTTAGCATAATGCTACATATTTTTACTGGTTGGTTGGTATGGTTTTTGGTTGGTGCCGTTCCAAATTTGAGAAAACGGATGTCACATGATGATGGAATGAGATAATAAGCTTGTGTATACCCTGATGCATATATACTAACTTTTCCCAACAATTTTCTCTAAACACAGTTGTTGGAAAATGCCAGAGGAAACAAGATAATATTACTTTGTAGTAATCAGGAAAATTATGGTAAAAGATAGTCTTTACCCTCCATAATTGCCTCGTTTATTTAAGGTTAAACAAGAAACTGGAAAGAATCTCTCTGGAAAAAATGTACACACACACATATGAATAACAAGTATAAAACAAGGGCATGTGTGTATGTGTTGTTTATCTCTCGTCTATCTCCAGATTATCTCCTCCAAAAACAACTCTGCAGAAAAAAAAATATACAACCTTTTTCCTTCCTCTTGTGTTTTCCTCCCTGTGTGCTCACTTGTTGACAAATTACCATGTCAAATGAAAATCCTCCAGTTTATAGAACGGAAAGAGAGAAAAGGAGACACACATTTTTTTTACTAAATCAAGGCAAAAGAAACAAGATACAAGACTATACTACGCAGTAGAGATGAATCCTTTTTTTCTTTCTCTTCATTCTACTACTTTCTCTAACTTGTTCTCCTTTTTTTGTTTTCATCATGATCAAAGAATAAAAAAAGTCCTTTTAACACATTTATTATTCATTAAGGCCATGTAATGGAAGCAATTAGAGGTACATCAACTTCTACTTTTTTCACTTTCATGTCCACCGTTCCATGCATGCTTACAGAAGGGTGATTCACTTTAAGTTTGCATTAGTTTGAGAATTCACCAAATAAAGGTTTTAGCAAAATGTCATGACATTTTGGTAGAGTTTAAATAAGAAATGTCTGAAGTTTCATATGAGGCCTTACACATAAAATTTGGTTCAGAT
>JAHZMV010005325.1:0-12477 GCA_027743765.1 Coecobrya sp. COE2 | reverse complement strand
CTCACTAAAACCGCAGTAGAGCTTTGGCTCTAATATTTTTGGACCGGATACGCTTCAAAGATTTTTTACAAGCGTGACAAAATTGACAGAGATTTAATTTTTTATATTACCTATCATATAATTTACTATACTATTCATTCACTCAAAGTATTTTATTGGCTTACTAAAAAAGAGAAAGCAGATCAAATTTTTTATTGCACTCTTGTTGCTGCGTGCTACTGTGATTTGCACTTCCTCTGCTTCGCGTCCACAACAACCCATCGTTTAATCATAATTATGTGCATCTATCTGATTTAATGGCTATTTTTTTCCTGGTATTTGATCTTTGCTACAAACATGATTTTATATTCTTCACGGAAATTTGCTAAACAAAGTGGAAATAAGGAATGTAAAAAGTTGGGTTGCGTACGTGACTACTGTGATAGCGACTAATGGCGGTGGTTGGTAGGTAGATGATGATGATGGGTATCTCCCGTGATAAAGTTGATGAGAATATTTACATTTTTTACGTTAAATGTAAGCAATGCGGCGGCTATACTCTTCTGCTGCTGATCTTGTGACCATTCATAAAATAATATTCATTTTTTTATCTGCTTGCTTTGCTCGGTCGGTTGAATGCATGCTGATATTATTCAGCAGACATCCTGTGTGATTTAATGGCTTTGTACCAGGTAAATGTGCGTAGAAGCCGGTTAAGTTAGCTGGAATGACGTTGTTTCGTCAGAAAGCCGGATTCAGAACATTAAATATGACGTTGTGAAAGAAAATGAGAGACGGCCGATAACCTTCATTCATTTATGTAGCCATATTTATGTAAATTATGGTCATTTCTGTACTAAAAATGCTAATTATAAGCTATAAACTTTTGCGTACGTAACAAAAATATATATGTTTTGTATAAAAAAGTTTTGCACGTTTCCATGATTTTGTGACTGATTGTGTGATTACGTAATAAAATGTGTCATTTGTCACATGAGAAAAACCATACACATTTTAGTAATCAAAGTAATTGATAAGCCATTCACCTTGCTTGCTACTACTAACGTTGGACTGGTCAAAACTAAATAATGTAACTAAGCTAGTTATGGTTCTCATTACTGAAATTGCTCCTATAACTATTTTTATTTCACAGACAGAAAATCTAGAATAGATGATTGAGTAAACTATACTGATTGATTATCTTATTAAGCATTTCCCCGAGATCTTTTTTCTCGGTAAATTTGTTAATTGAATTGATAGAATGAGCCAATAATTGGGCCATTGTTAATAGGCAGAAGGCCAGCATGGAGCAGAGAATTGTGCGTGATGACATAGATTTCACAAGAAAGAAAGAAAATCAAGTTGTCTTTGTCGTTAATTAATTTAGAGTGGATTACAGGTCTCGGGTTCAATAGCCTAAAATTGTTTTAAATATTTAGCGTAAGCATTAAAGCAAATTATGGTAGCGAGGTAGATACATGTCATGTCATAATTTCACATGACCAAAAATACCCAACAAAGCAGAAAAAATGAGTGGAGCACATGGATCGATAAGTAATTTTCGGCCGCTTTAATTAAAGTAATGCAATTCGGTACGTTCACATGAACAGACTTGTGACTTGAATGGAATGGAGTGCACTATAATAATATTATGCAAGCTTAGGTATAGCTATAATGTAAGTTATATGAGGGTTTTGGAGACGGACCAAAATGTGGAACTGTCTATAGATCTCCTCCATTACACACCGCGCGGCGCTTCCGCTTTTGCAATTTCCATTATGAAAACAAAGTTAACCGAGCTTCATGTATGTACTCTAATTAATGATAAAAAATACTTACCAACTTGTTAAGATAACTGAGACGATTTTTTATAAGATGACGGAATGACTCCAATTTACTTTGTATACAGATTTTAATGTTATTTGTTGATCAGTAAGTTGTACAATAGTTTAAAAGCTCTCTATTCTTAATCACACATTTAACGAGAGCAACATTTTACACTTATTTTTCTCAAAACTTGTAAGATTTCTTTCCACAAATCTTAAAAGATTACACGACCACCACTATGGCTATCAGTGATTTGCTGAACACAAAAAAGGCAGTGTTATTTTTAATATCTTGTACTTGCAGCATATTATACTAGCTGCTAATCACTGAGATTAATTTCAGTTAAAATTATAATATCACATTAAATTCAAAATAGTCACAATAGTAATCCCAACTCTCTTTCCGCCCCTTATTCTTGTATCTCTTCCCTTTTCAAGGTTATCTTGAAAATAAGGACGACTTAATGACGTCACCTATATTCCTTCAGCTCATCTCTCTGGAATGAAGCACCTCATCTCTTTATTTCTTCAGCAGCTGCAGACTCCAGAGGAGGAATGATAATGGAGGAGAGATTGGAGTAGTTTGCACTCGGCAAAAATTACAGACATAACTTGTGTCACATGGCTCCCATTTCCGTATATATTTTTTCTTATCAAGTCCTTCTCCTCATCATTTTCTACTCCAATACTCCAAAATCGCTTATTACACAACTTTTTGGTTTACCTATATATTCCCAATAACACATGGAGTAAGACTGAAATAAAAAAACATGCAGCTATAATACATATATAACGAGTACATGTGCCAATACGGTTATCATTGCCAACACTTTTGTTGGAGCCTCTCTTTGCTGACGGGATATTCCGTTAATGTTCGGTTGGTGGATCACTGGACTCGCTGGGTGCCATATATCACCACATGGCATTGTTATAAAAGCAAGGTATACAGCTTCATTCTCTTGAAATGTAATATGGGCTAGTGGATATTCTGGCTAAGCTGAGATATTACCGTTTAAAACCCCTTTCTTCACACTTTGTTCATTTTTTTAGAGTAAAGAAGCTTTCTATGCTATCTATATAAATGAAATAGAATATGTGATGATGAACAAAATCGGTGGATTCATTAAAGCTACCATTCTTTTCTAAATTGCATGCATTGTTTGAGAAAATTACATTTTAATTATTTATCTTAATCTATTGTACTGCATAATACAATATAACGTGACAAAAATGTTTCATGTATGTATATAAGGTGTATTCAGTATAGTATTCAGTAGTAACTGATGCGCATTATTTTTTTATATAAAAAATTTACATACCGAAAAAATAACGGTGTTTACATAAATGCCTAAAATTATTTATTTTTTTATAATGTGGGCTTGTAGAAGCGAAAGGAATGAATGCTAATGAAATGGAATGATTGGAAGTGTTACAGAAAAACATGATACGTGTGAAAACCTCTGGGTTTGAGACCCAAGTTCCCTTATCAAAAAATTTAATCAGATTTTTCTTGCATATCCTCCCATTTTTTTGATAAGATTCTTTTGCATCCTGACGGAAATGAGGTGTGAGGTTTGAATAAAGTGCTCAAAATCAAGCTTGTTTCTTTGTTGCAAGTGGCAAGCGAGTGGCCAGCTCTTTGTCTCTGGCTGTCTGGATCGAACGTTTTGGGCAGACAGGAAATTATTTAAATTAAAGATGAATGAGAAAGAGGTGACGAGAGAGGTTGAGTTGAGAGGAAGAAAAGAGAGGAAGGGCCTTTCAGCTCACACTTTCCTCTTTGTTCTCTGTCGTTTGATTGGTGGAGAAGAAGATTCGAGAATGTTGAGAGGAGAGGAATGGTGAGCTGCATGGTCCGTGCGGCATGCGTCTAGAGCCTTCTCTCTCTCCACTTTCGTTCCTCAGGGATCATTCTTAATTTTGCTGGACTCTTGAACAGTTATTCCGTTCTAAGTCTTTTAAAGTTAACTATTTAGTCATTTAAAAGTTAGTTTTCTGGAAGTTGAAGGATTTGCTGAGATTTTTAATGATTAAAGTATCAGTTTTTTTGTACAGTTTTACGTTTGCTGTTTTAAATTTTAACCAGTTTATTGAAAATGGAGGGTATCAAGTTGGAGGATATCAAGATGGAGGGTGTAAGCTTGGAGGATATAAAAACGGAGGGTGTCAACTTGGACGATATAAAAACGGAGGGTGTCAACTTGGACGATATAAAAACGGAGGGTGTCAACTTGGACGATATCAAAGCGGAGGGTGGCAACTTGGAGGATATCGAAATGGAGGATTTAACACATACATTGGAGGATTTAAAACTTGAGGATACCAAAAATGAAGAAGATGTCATTAGTAATGGGAGTCAGGAGGATGGTTGGGATGATGAAGATGAAGAAAGTTCAGAAGGCGATGGTGAAGGCTCCTTCGACTGGAAAGCGACTAGAGACTCGTTGAAGGCAAGTGATTCTTGTTGGATTTGTTTTCTTCTTGGAACCTTCTTCTGCTGCAAAGGATGTGGAAGAAATTATCATAGAAATTGTGCCTTAATGTCTAACGGTTATCCGCGCCCAGTGTTTGATAAGACTGTTGAAGAAGCCTGTAAAGCAGAAAAAGGACAGGTTGCCCTAATTAAGTGCTCGGTTTGTTTAGTTTCTGAAGAAACGTAAGTGTTATTTTTGCCGCTTAAAGTGTACAGATTTTTGTTTAATTATCAGAATATGAATATTTATTGTCATTAAAGGTAATGTTATGTTTTGTCTTTGTTTCTTGCAGACGGTTTCCACTGATGAAGAACGTTCCGAAGGACGAGTTAAATCGAGCACTCTTTTTAACTGGAGGTCTGATTAAAGCGAAATATGTAGGAGTAAGTTGTGCTTTTGGTTATTAATTAACTGGTTTATTTATGATGGGTCTCGTGAATGGTTGATGATTGAACGTGTCTTGTATCTTTTTAATTGCAGTCCATGCTGAACCACATCGAAACTAATGAGCCAAGTGGTTTGATAATCGACAGGGTTTTAAATAAGGCAAACGACGGAGTATACAATTCGGCCGAAGGATTTTTCCATGAATTTCGCCAAGTGTACTACAACATTGTTATGCAACATTCTAGTAAGCATTGTACACAAATATTCCATAAATACTTCTTACATACACTCCAAGAATTACTGTGCTGTTAATTAAATATTATTTTTGTTACTGTTTATAGCCTCAAGTGAAGCAGGGGAAGTTGCAAAAATGGTGAATGATGTTGCGTCCTTAGAACTAGCAAAAATGGTCTTTTGTGTTCAATGCACCTTAAGGCGTTTTGACAATAATGGGAAATTATTGTCTGCTAGAAGTTACGAAAAAATTAATACGCTTGATTGCAAGGTTAGTTAGTTACTAGAAGGAGAGTTATAAATAAGCTATAAGAGTGATTTTTTAAAGATTTGATGAATTGATAAGTTAAAATTTAACTACTCTATCTAAAGGTCCCCCATCTTGTCGTTTGGATGAAGGAGCCTACCTATCCATTCTGGCCCACTAAAGTATTCAGCCTTGATCCTGGGACAAATAGGATTTTTATTCAATGCTTTGGAGAAAAGCCGGAGGTTAGGCCTATTCCCTTTCCTGGAGCATTGGTTGTGCGAACCTTTTCAAATGAATATCCTGCAGATAAACGACGTATAAATAAGGATAAGAAGTGGAAGGCTGCTCTAAGGGTACGTAAAAATTGTTTTTTAATCCATTTCCACTCAGTCATTCAAACGGTTGCATTTTTTCACATTTTTGTTTAATTTTCCTTCTTGCAGGACTGTAGGCAGTATTTTGACAACTTGCGAAAACGATTCGGAGACGAAGGGGTGGTTATTCCAGAATCGTCCGACGAATTTACTGGTGATTTGGGCGCAGTCTCTAAGAAAATGTTTCCACTGGTAAGATTTTTGCTGTTAAACTTGATATAAATATCAGTAGAATGGTTTGGTTGAATACATTTACTGTAAAAATGCTCATAATGAGTTTGTATCTCATTTTTGCAGTACTATGCAGACAAGGAAAAGGATGAAGAATCTTCTGCAAATGCTGCCAACAGTACCGAAGTGAGAGCCAATCAAGCTGGCTCAAGCAGCAATTAGCTCTTCTGATATTTCTAAAGAACCCTCCTTGGTCATTAAATGTCCAGTAAAAAAGTTCATTGTATGTAGATATATAAAAAACATGCTTCTTTTATATATATTTTTCGAATAGATTATTATATAGTTACAGAGAATACTTAATTGAAATTAATTCAGGAAAAACCTAGTATTGTACATAATATATATGTGGTGCGAAGTTCAAAAAGATAATTTCTTATATTCCTTTTTCACTTTCTCTAATACGATAAGATAATTAGAACTGTTTTTGAAAATGTAAAAAAACA
Organism: Coecobrya sp. COE2; assembly: GCA_027743765.1. Lineage (NCBI taxonomy): Eukaryota > Metazoa > Arthropoda > Collembola > Entomobryomorpha > Entomobryidae > Coecobrya > Coecobrya sp. COE2. The sequence continues at coordinate 6,276 of JAHZMV010005325.1, read as the reverse complement.
CATTACATTTATAATTAGAAATAAGCCATTTTTCTCACTTTATTCATATTGGTACAAATTAATTTAATACTAATATGTTATACTATAACTGTATTGTAATTAAATGCACAATCAGTACTACGTATTTACAATTTACGGTAATACAATAAATGCAGGTATTGATTAACTGTATAATTTGTGTGTTGTTGGTACACGCATTCATTAGTCCAGCTTTTTAACGCGAGGTTAGAGTATGGCGTAGTGCAAGCATGGTTCATCATGATTTGATTTTTTAACCTAATGCTTTATTAGATTACCCACTATTAGATTGTTAGCACATCATTAGTCTCAGCAGTAATTAAAAACATTGGCATGGCATATGATGCTAACTTATTGCATAAATGAATTAAGTTTAACATTAGCACATCAGATTGACGGATTTTAGAAGGTTTTTTTCAAACTTTAAGCTTATTTCAAACCCAGCATGGCAGTAAGTACACTATTCGTTATCCCGCATTGTTATCATATTTGTCATAATAGTAGGATGAAAATAGAAATTCGCTCCCGATTAAAAGCATATTATTTAGTTAACCATTTATGTAGATTATTTCATTTAGTTCTTTAATCAACTTTGTATGTAATTTTGAATTTACGACTACAGATGGATACGACTTTGTATGCTGACTTTGTGTCAAGGAAATTGTTTTATATGCCTATGAATTTGTGAATGAAACGGTCGGGAAGAAATTTTATCGCTCGGCTTACATAGAACTTTACGTGTTGGAAGCGGTGAAACCACAGGTTATCAAAATCTTTCACGAAAATTCAGGCGCGATGATGTTCGTTGTATCCAAAATATATTCCGTTAGGGCCTTCATATTGACAGAGAGACAATAAATGGGAATGCAAAATGGGACATTTATTTTTGTATGGTTTTTTCTGAGTTTTACAAACATTATGAATCAAGCTGTTCAATAAAATAAAGCATGAAAAATAAATATCTATGTTACGTTGATTTACATACAGTGTTTTATGGATGAGAATCCATAAGGAGAAGGGCAAAGTTCTTACTTAGGCCCGTCGCTAGGAAGAGGTATCTGATGTTTGTATTTATACAAATGCTGGAACTAGGGATATTCTGATGTTTTTACTTACTACTGCAGGGATGTAGAAATATATTATTTAAGACGATAGATTAAATTATCATAACTTATATACTGATTATTACTTAAAGTTTAATTGGTTGGAAATAGTGTTAGAATGGAGAATTAGTGTTGTATGTGGTTTTCAATTGTACCTTGATCAGTTTCTCATAAAAAATGACCTACCTGTCTGTCATATTCATGCAATTACATTTACAAGGTTGCCTTGTCAGTATTTTATATTATGCCGTCATATTTATATATTTACACTTAAAAAGTTAAACATACCTTTACCAGTTAAAACGAAGCTTTCCGATGTCACACACAGCCTATGACTCCATGAAATCGTAACCGATTTCTTATCTTTGTCATTTTGGCCGCCGACCGCCCAACTTGGATTTGTAATTAGCGTACAAGTGAAGGTTTAACTTTATTTACTTCGTGTAAGTCAACAGTTCCTATTCATATCTTCACCTTTTTATATGCATTTGTTCTTAACCTGGGATGATTTTTCATATTACTGCCTACTTAACCAAAGGAATCCTACCCAACAATTTACAAAACTATAATACAACAAACCGTAGACTTTTACCATTATCATTTCCGTATTCCTACATCCAGACAAATATTACATGTAACACGAGTCAATAGTCACTCAATATGAACCAAAACCTAATCCAAGAATGAAATACTTACAGCAATAGGCAAGGGAATAATATGCAACAATATCCGATTGAATTGTTTCTTGCATGCATTTTGAATTATGGAGTACAAATTACAATTCATTTCTTACACACTGGATATTAGTAACTTGCCTGCGGGTCATGAATTTTCTTGAAGAAGTTCCTTGTGTATTATGAAAATTTTAACGAAAAATCCCTGCTTGTATTATTGTGCCCTATAACTAAAAATGCCTAAATAATGCAGAGTTCATGCATAGTTGATACATGATTGGATGCAAGACGCAGCCTACCGAGCCTAATCTTTTAGTCATTTATTCTGTCACCAACACAAGCCAAACTTGTCTCACTGTATCTCTGAACAGAGAGTTTACAAGTCTTATCATTTTTAATTTTCCTCTTGCTGGCACAACGCATACTATCTTTTTATTAACTTTTTAACGGCCGACATTTTTTTAGCTCTGGGACATTGACACCTATAACTTATATTTAAATTGATTACCTTAATCTGACAAGTGAAATTCTGGAACATTGCTTTGGTGACGTATTTGGCAGGTCAGAAGGGATCTTCCAAGCTTCTTTTAGTCTTTATTTTGGGATATTTTCCATTATTTTTACTTACAATGGAACCTGGGAACATTATTAAGGGGGAGGTAGATGATGGACTGAATAGAATTTTTGATGGAACTATGCGTATGGTCAACCTGAGTGATAGATCAGATGACACAAATAAACCTGGAAAGGCTGATGCTGGAGTGAACATGAAGGATGAAATCCAAAGAATGACACAAGAACTGGATCTCAAAATACCTGAGAAAGTGGCTTCTGTAAAGAAAGCACAAGACCTGAGAGGAAGGATACAAGAGGACATGAAAGAAGACATGAGAATGTGCGATGCCAAAAAGAAAGCTGTGATTGATCTGTTCCAAAATCTTATTCAAGAACAGGAGCAATTGGACAAGTATGAGAAACAAAAGAACGAGAACCAACTCAAGTTGGATAAGCAGAATGAGTTGGTAGCTCAAGAAGAAAGGAACTTGGAAATTTTACGTGAGCAGAAACGGAAAGTGAGTAGAATGGAAGCTGTACGCTTAAAGCAGGAGCAATTTGCGGAAGCAAAGGAACGAGACCAACGGAAAATAACTGATTTGGAAAATGAATTGAAAGTGGCAAACTGGAAAATAAATGAACTCAAACGTGCTTATGAACAGGCTCTTAGAGAATATAAGTCTGTGGATGAGAGGGACAACCTAGTTAAGTTTCAAGATGCCCATGCTGTCAGGGAGGAAGTTATCGTAACAACGACAACACAATCTCCAAATTCATATCTCAACGGAGACGATTTACATCTACAACACTGGGTTCCTCCCGTTGCTGCTCCATTGGAAAATGATGAAAGGGCTACTTATATAACTTCGTCACAAGCAAGGACAGTTGCACAGATGCTATTACCACAAACAACGGAATGTGGAACAGTCGAAATGCAAGAAAATTATCACCGTTCCCCAGAAACAGTTGAACAAGAGAACAGGGCTTTGCAGGACCTGTCATCCACCTCAGAGAAGATAACAAGTTCGACCAACACAGAACCCTTCACGTTTACTAGGATGGCCAGTCCAGAGGATTCCTTACTCAACAAAGGTAACTTTGGCGACGAAGAGCAACCCCAGGCTTGTGAGGTTCCGCTAAACTGTAGACTGGACGAAGGAAATGATAAGCAATTATCAGAGTGAGTTTTAATTTAAATATAAAATATTGATATTTCATTCTAGAGGTAAAGGACAAGAGTATGATATGATTTGCATTTTCATATATTTCAGAAATGTTGGAAATATCAACACAAGAGAAAATGGAGAAGGTGGCGCTATCAATACTCTGCAAGAGCAAGAGAAGATCTGGAGTACATATCCTACAACATCATCATCACCTTTCCAAGATGTGGGACCTCCCATATTGGAAACGTTTACTGATACTTCTGTTTCTGCTGATGCCTCACAATCCAAACCTTCGAATGATGAGCCACCCACCCTCCCCAGCGCGGCAACCACCTCCACTGCACAAATTCAGCATGGTGTAGATGTCTCACTGACAGATAGCACAAGTAATAAATTCCATTGTCTATGCAAACAGTCGTTTTCCACAAAGGACAGTCTTAGTTTCCACATCAGTAGTTGCACTCGAGAGTGGAAATTCAAGTGTGAAAAATGTAATGAACGAAGGTTCACTCTCTCAATGTTGAAAATTCATTATAAAGGTGCACATAAAATGCACAAAGCCTTCGGAAAATTCAAAACTGGATGCACACACTGTGGAACTATGTTTCGAACCAAGGAAGAATTTAGTAAACACAAACCAACATGTAACCAAATAACTGACCATGAGTTGACCCAGAAAGCAGAAATGGAAAAGAAATCTCACACTCCCAACAATAGCCTCCGGCTTCACTTACAAAGAAGTCTCAACATGCCCCAGGGAAAAGGTCCTCTTTGTTGCCAACTTCCTCGGAAGTCCCCGCGGAAGTCTTCCAAAATACGGAGAAAAACTAGAACGACTTTGCCAAATATTATGCAAAAGTCAGTAGTAGAAATCAAACCGGAAAGTGGTTCCGAACAACAAAGCATTTCTGTCGAGTCTAAGAAAATAAAGTTGAACCACAAAGAAGACATTACCAAACGCATAAAGCATAAGGCTTACTTTTGTCTCTGTGGAGAACAGTACGACACTCTTCTCAAACTGCAATCGCATGTCAGGAGCCAGTCAAAAGAGGGAGGGTTCAGTTGTCCAAAATGTCCGAGCGGGTTTGAAATGATTAAGCTATTGAAAGAACATGGCCACGACGCTCACAAGATGGATTTTCAATTAGAGGGTTGTTATGAATGTGGAGCATTGTTTCCAAGCACAGAAATGTTGGCTGCTCATGAGAAATCTCATAAGTAAGTTTGTCATTTGTAGATAGCAAACTAATTAGATTAACCAATTAAAAATTATTATTATTAAAATTAAAATTATTTTGGTACAGCAAAAACACAGTAGTGGATCTAATTACTCTGTCTCCAGCCAAGTCAGCTAATCGTGCCATACCTCAAACTATGCCTTCTCCAGGAACGCCATCACGGATATCGAAAACTACAATCGGTTCTGAGACGTCACCACCTACAAAAAGGATGCGCAAACAAATAGTGAACGAGAGAGAAATCACTGACAGTGACCAAATTAGGCTTACTTTTTGGGAATGTGCTCAAATGAAACATACAACTTAACCAAATTATAACCTAAAAATGTTTAATTTTCGATGTAGACAATATCATCTTGAATACATAAAATAATTTAGCCATTACACATATTATTAAATATTTATATTATGCAAGAAAGAATAGGTAATAAGTAGCCAGGAAGTGGAGTAATGTATAAAATGTACAGAATGATTTAAGAAAAGATAAGTACTTCGGATTATATTCTCGGTAATCTTTAACGGATGACTTTGACATCTTGACAGTCTCTATTTGCCCCAAAGAATCTCTTAGCCTAACGGCATGTCCCTTTATCTTTCCAGTTCTTTTTCAATTGTTCTAAGCTGAAACTAATATAAAATCTTCAAATGCTTTGTATTATACATCTTACTAATAAAACAATGTTTTATTTGTTGCTATAACATGTTTTACAAATGAGTACATTAAGCAATATACTAAAAGTGACAGTAAGACTAAAGTAAACGGAAGTTCCAGGCCAAGAAAAGATTCCTTGACAATCTGGCGTTTGTGGAAAATTGATAGTAGGGAAATCAAGGACGCAGACCGAGTGTTTTTTATTGTATTATATATTTTATTGCCTAGATGAATGCCTGAATAAAATTTAATTATTAATTAGGATGTTTTTATGATAACGGGAATTAATTATTTGTTAGCAAATACTCTCCCCTTAGTAACCTCTATTGCACGGTTTATTTCAAGAATTTGCAAATGCAAGTTGAAATCAGAGTGGGTTTTTTGAAGACTTGATGAATTAAACAATAAAAGTATATAATAAACAAACATGTTAAGCCATTAATTAATTCTTTATTTATTTGAATAAAAAAGGTCATTGAATATCCCGTGAAAAGTTTATTATATCTTATGCCTAGGTATATACAAAATAATTTTTCATTTATATCTAATTGTATTGTGTTTTACAAGACAATACTTAATAGTATATCATAATTAAGTAAGGCAAATTCTACCATATAACTACCATTATGAATTACATTTTTGGTAGCCTTCTACGAAAAATTATGTATTTCGTGTATGTATTCCTATTTCTCTAATACGACAAGATGATAAGCACTGATAAAAAAAACATAAATGACAATTACATGTAATTAGCAATAAGGCATTTTGTCAACTTTTTTGTCTTTTTCTCGTGGTGACAATATTGGTGACATAGTAATTTAATAATATATTATAATATTATTTGTAATTAAATACACTATAAGTACTCTC